>BLXL01010315.1:0-18422 GCA_023170135.1 Acarapis woodi
AGAAATTGCTTTTGATTTCACCTTTTGATGTCAAATAATCATATGAATTACTCCCTGCTGTTGAATATATTTTTAAATTTTTACCATTTTACTTTTATAAAAAGTATAAAAAAAATTCACTCAGACAAGAACTGATAATAAAAAGTAATCAAAGAAATTAGAATACCAGACAGAATTACCAGCAATTCCAATTCAGCATTTAGCTTCGAGACTAAATTATTAATCATGAATCTGACGGGAGACAATTTTCAAATTTTTTTTATTCATTAGAAAAAATATTTTCTTTCCCATTTAGGGAAACAAGGACGTCTAAATTCTTTGAAAAAAAAAATTATTTCAAAATTTTATCATGAAATTTCGTTGAATATTGATGTAGAATATTACAAAAATAAAACTTTAGATTATTTTAATGATTCAAGTGAACCTGAATATCGTATTTTCTTAGTATTTTATTTGGTTAGATTTTTTTGAAGTTCAATTAATGATTTATTAATGTCAATACGAAATTTTATGTTTGATGCTCGAGAAAAATTTTCAATTCATGTGAAATATATATCCGAATATGCTTTAATCATCAGATTTGAACCTAAAATAGTTGATCAAGCTAATTAGAATTAATTAAAAGTCAAATTCTTTTATTCAATGATTTGATTTTCAAATTTCTAGAATAAGTAAAAAAAATTGATTAATAAAATAAATTATAATTTATCATTTTTTTTAAATATTATAATTTTTCAAAAGGTATTTTTTTAATGAAAAAAACGATTGCAAGATATAATTTTTAAAGAATTAAATTACCTATATTTATTGAGTCACTTTTTTAGATTAAATGCCATTAAGATCTTGCACAACAATCAAGAAATTATCAAATTTTTTGTTTTTTTTTGAATTCATAAACTATCGAAACAAAATTTTTCGAATCATTATTTTAATTTCTCAATTTAAATGTTTGCAATCACATAAACAACGTTTTTGATTTAATTTTTTACATTTCACAAGTTTAATCAAAAAATTTTAATTATATTACCCAATTATCAAATCAAATCATATTAAAATATACTGTTATTAATTTGATTTTACGCTTCACTGTTTTGAATTTAGTAGTCAACTAATTAATAGTGTATCGTTTTTAAACAGTGAAAATTAATTTATGATCTTTTAGCAAATTAGAATATTTGCTTCCAAATCTAAACGTATCGTTATACCATTAAATATTAGCCATTCTAGTAGAATTTAAATAAAAATTAATTTAAAATAATTTGACTTTTGTAGTTTTGAAAATGGTCATGTTAATAAATAATATTATTTCTATTCAAAATATTTGATTATTTTTTTGTTGATCTTAATTTATTTTAATTAATATTTATTCGTTGATTGAATAAAATAATCTGTAATAGAAACAATTATTTAAACTTGTAGTCAAACATCTGATTGAAAAAATCATTTCTTTTTATTGTGCATTGATTATATTCACATTTCTATTAATATATAATCTAAAATTATGTTGACAAGTTAATTTCGCATAAAACAATGTTACTTATATTTCTGGAAAAATAAAAATTTTAGGACCCCTTTAAAAAGTCTATTTCGAAATCTTTTCATATTTATTATTGAAGTTAGAAAAATTGACGAAAATAGATGACTATAAAAAATGATTCGAAAAATTTCAGGCAAAAAGTAATAAATGTGAAGATGATATATGATGTAATTTAGATTTTTGTCCGAGTATGTGTTGAGTAAAATTCAAATTCATATTTGCGTTTCTAGTATCAACAGATACAAGAAAAATTATATATCTAAGAAAACTCGATGCAATTATGTGACTATCGTGCTCTTACACACACATTTGACGTATGATCTCCGATAAGGTCGGAACAACAAATAAAATCAATATAATAAAGGCGTTTCCACATAGACAATCTTTAAGCTATTCCGAAATATTTAAATTTTTTTGTATTTTTCCAATCATTTGTATTTTTGGTAGAAATAATTTAGATTAGCTCAAATAAATTTCCTTTTACTCAATATTTAAAGTCTTCTCGTTTAGCCTTAACTTTGTTTCGTCACTATGCACAAATAGCTAAGGTGAAAAATAAATAAAATTTCATTTATGTAAAAATTCGAGAAAGATTAAATTTAAATAAGCGACATAATTAAAACAAATTTTGATTTATCAACTTTTTAACTTTTTAAGAATGATAGATTTGATACTTTGAAAATTCCAATCTTTCAACTAGTTTTTTTTTAATTTTTAATCAAATTATTTGTTTTTAATAAAAAAAATACTTTTTAATTGAGCTTTAAAATTGATACAATTCGAATTTATTTTTTTGAATCAATTGCTTCAAAATAAGGGTAGCAATCTTTTATTTATAAATATCAATCTTAATTAGATAATAAACATAAAAACCGGTTTGCTTTCAATTCGCAATTTTATTAATCAATTTTTGATTAACATCAAAATCGAACAGATTTGCCTTTTTCGACAGTTTTATTACGTTACCAAAAGTCCATGCTGAAAAAATTAAAACCTTTTTGAATTGAGACTCGCTGGAATTTGAGAAGAAATATTCGATTTTTTTAATTCGATTTTTAAAATTCGATATTCTGTAATTTTAAGTTTTGCCTTTTAAACTTGATTAAAGGTGAAAAAACTTGAAAAATTTTTCGATTTTATAGTTGAAATGAAAAACATGCAGTTTATTGGTAAGGTAGCAAACAATAATTTTTAGATTTATTATTTATTTCATGAAAATTATAAAATTTAAGTCCTATTTTAGTCCATAAAATGTATTTTCTTTTGTCTGTCTATTGATCAATGTATTCTTGAATGATTTATTTTTTTCGTGCAAAAAGCATTTCGCAAAAATTATCTTTTCTCTATTTGAATCTTAATTTTAGAGAAATTTTTATGTTTGCTTCAAATCTGACAAATAATTCATTCAAAAATTTACTTGGTAAAAGAATTTATGATAGTTTATCGTATTTTAATTCATTTTTAATCATTTTCTAATCTTTTGAAAATTTCAATTTTAATTTTGATTTTTATTCATTTTCGGAAGTTGAAATCATTTAATTTTTATTTTTCAAGTAATCTTGAAGCATTGTATATGCAGCATCATTTGATTACTCATCCGTACTATCAAGACTATTGTCGCACTTTCAACCACAAAAAAAATCAATAGAATAACTGCGAATAATTTTTTTTTGTCTTTTATTTATCTATGATGAACAAATTATTATATAAAATAGAAAATTCAAATAAAAAATTTTGAAGCATAATACATAAAATTTCAAATATTTCAATGAATATGTTAGAAGAATTTAATTTATTAGCAAAAAAAATAAAATTTCTTCATATTTTTACGATTATATTTTTGTTTAATCATTTCATCAAAGTTTTGTTTTCTAATGTAAAAAAATTTCATTATTACAAATTCATTACCAAAGGATATTGCAGCGTATTTTTTGCTAGCATCTGCATTTTTATATTAATTTTGCATAATTGATATAATTATTGCTAAACAATTTATCAATATAAAAAATCATATATGATCAATAATTTTCTCTTACAACAATGCTAGTGGTTTGGATTTCGATTTTATCAGTCTTATCGTTATATTATTTAATGCTTAACCTTTAAAAAATTATGTTCAAAATTTTTTTAAATTATGATAAGTTTAGTCATTTGGTTCTTAGAATGTTGAATTTAAAAATATTTAATAATTCGACAGCATCTAAGAATTAAATTCAGTTTTATCATTTATTGAAATTTTAGAGTTTTTTTTTTGTTCCGTTTTATGCCAAAAATGATAAAAAAATAACTTTTCTTTGGTCATGGTTATGAAATGAGTCTGCATAAATTTTCAAATTATTTTATGGCCTCTAATTTATTGTATAGTTTCGTATGAAATATTTCTACTCTTTAACCTTAACTATAATGTATTTTTTATCATACCATTTGAATTATTTTTAATAATTTTGTGATTTCTCGTGATTTATAAAATAAAATCCTAATTTTTTTTTTCATTGAAAATTTTAACAACAACCAAAAATAAATAACTAATTGTGATATTTAACTCTTATGAAAATATTTGTCAATACTTAGAAACAGTTTGATATGAATAATTCACCACACAATATTTTAGCTTTAAAAAATTAAATTAATAAAGAGATTCCATCAGTTTGATTGCATTAAAGTTTTTCATATACATTGTAAAATTTAAAATGGTTAAATTTTATTCCAAAGAGATTTTTTTAAATTAAATTTAGGTGTCATTTTTTCGATGAATACTGATAAACGAATAAAAATTTTATAATTTAAATTTTTTATATTTTTGTCAATATCAGCACGCCTAAGAATGCATTAGAAAAATTAAATTTTAAGATTAAGAAAGCAAAGATTCGAATTATTTGGTCAAAACGTGATTAGCGAAAACAGGAAAAAAGATTTCACTTTTCGTCTTTCTTCAAATAGATTTTCAAGTGACGATTCATTTACTAAATATAATATGATAAAAAAAGAGACTTTAAAATAAAAATTTTTACAAAATATTTTTCTCGATTTTTAAAGCTCATTTCCAGAAAAAATTCACATGATAAAAAATCAATGCTGAAAATTTTCGAGAATGAGATAAATATCAGTTCGAAAGATAAAGCATTGATTGGAAGTTGTAGAATAGTTATATAATTTTCTTGAAAAAATACATATAAGCTAATATTCTATACGCTTAGCAAATTTACTATCAGATTTTTATATTCACATGTTTTACACAAATATGTTTATTTTCACGTTCAATATCTGCTCTATCTATCATTGCTCAACAATTTATTCATTTTACAGTTTTAGTTTCTTTATCTGAAAGCTATTGATAATTGCGAACATGTCGAAATTTGTGTTTTCGAATATATATTATATATATATTTAAAGTTAGCTTTTCAAATTTCTCTATTTAACTATATGCGTCAAGCACAATGAATATAAATCTAAAATTACTGCCATTTATAATATATGGTGAAAAATTTTTTCTCTATTCTCTGCTCCTGAAAGTATCAATTTCATATTGAGTCGGGAAATTTTTCAAATTTTCACTAGTTTCTTTTTTTGGACCGTCTTCGACTAATTTTTTATTTATTTAGTTGATTAATTAGTTTCCCGATCACTTATTAATTCTTTTTATCTCTTTATTATTTTCCTTTTTTGATAAATTTAGCTTAATTTCTTTTTGCGAACTACAATATATTTTCGCACCATTTGAATTATCAAACTTTTTGGAAGTTGATCATGTATCTTACATATATTTGGTTATTAATATCTTTTGAAATCTTGATTAAGTACAAAAATATACGAAAATAAAAATTATTTGGTAGAATTTGCACTTTTTTAAGTTAAACATTCAATAATGGTTGATATTAGTCATTCATATATAAATTTGCAGAATTTTTGAGTTTAATTTTTTTTTTTGTTCCTGTAATCATGTGAAGTAATTAAATTTAGAAAATCATATTATTTAAGCATAGAAAAATTTTTTCATTCGAATTTTTTTAAGAATAAAATCTTAAAAATCAAAGAAAATTCGAATATTATTTTTTTTTGAATTGAGAGATCTTGTTAAAAATTCATTATATTTTCCGAAATTCCGATAGAATGACAGGGATAGCAATAACTTTTTTATTCTTTTTAGTGAATGAATTTTCATTAAGATGATAAATTTTTTACGTAAACTATTGAAAACTTCATTAAAACAAATAATAATTTTGTTCACTCGCTTTCGAAAAAAAAATTTAACAAAGAGAAAATTTTTTCATATTAATTTTAATAATTTGTTTTTGATTATCTTTGTCCCTAAACGAATGATTTCATCTTTCATTATAATTAGATTTTAAAAGAATCATTTCGTTTGCGGTTGACTAATAAAATCATTGAACAATGATACCAATTAGAGTATTTGTTGGGTGCTTTCCTGTTCTCATAAAATTTTTATCTCCAATGGTTTTAAAGTTCAAACAATTATACTTAATTAACAATAACTTTTATAGCTATTTTTATCATCATTTTTTTTGATGCTTTTAATAAAAATTTTCAAATCAAATTTTGAAATGTATGACTGAATGAAAATCTCTGCAAATTTAAAAAAAAATAGAAAAACAAGTCATAAAGAAAAGAGATGGTAATAGTGTCCGCTTGACTGATTTTATATTCTCTGGTTTTTTTACCACTTTTTTTTTTTTTTTTTTCTTTTTTTTTTTTCGATACAACCTTCTTTACTTAGCCTTGAAGAGTTTACTGTTTAGTTTTTACTTTAAAAAAAAAAAAATTCTCTTTCTATCTTCAATAAAATTTCTTCATTGTTTAAAAAATTGATGTTTACGAAATAATTTTTTTTGAGATCGCTTATACTTATTGTTTGAAACTAAGTCTTTGCTTCCGTCAATATATAATGTGCGTTAAAGAAACTTTGTATTGCACAGTTGCATTTTTACACCCCGCTAACCTTTTCTCTTGTTAAACAATATAATCTGTAAGCGAAAATGTTTAGTGTATTTAGTAGATCTTAAAATAAGTGTGAAAGTTTCATCTGTAATAGTTAGCGTCATAATTTCAAAATGAAAAATTTCAGAAAACTATCTATCTGCATCTAATGTATACACTCGTTCAATTATATACTAGGCCTCTTATACCCTTAAAATATGTAAAAACGTTTTACTAGAAATATTTTGTTGGTTAGATTATGGATAGTGATGTAAAAGTATGATGTAATGATTATTACCATTATTACCATCATTATTGCTCATCCGGAAAGTGAAATTTGTATTACCTTCTATTTTGTACGATCTAAATTTTCTAGTACATTTTTACTTATCTTAAAAATTCTTCTTAGATTTTCGTGAAAAAATACACTAAAATATATTTTAAAAAATAAAATCGGAAGATATCATTCTACTCAAATGCATGTAATAAATTATCACAAAATAGTATTAAAAGTTTTTTAATATAAAAATTTTTTTTGAAGCTTATTTATATGTAAAGTTAATTCTTAAATTTACATTAGATTTTTAAAATATCCTTACTGAACATTCGCTTTATCAGCAACCTCGACAAAACAATACAATATTTTAGGTAGGAAATTTAATTTTCAAGCCCAAATCAAAATTCTCAGACTTTAATTTTTTAAGCTGTCAATTTTATCTATCTTAAAGCGTTTATGATTTGAAAACAAAATTTTGAACATTTTATACAAATTTCATTCAATCTTGAGAATAATATCATATCATTGATCACTTATTACAAAGATCAATAAAAAAAATAGGTTTTAGACTTTGGGTTTTTTTTGAATAATTAATTTACTTAGTCTCGATTTAATAATGTGAAAAACACTCAAATCAACTTAATAATTTTGGCTTTAAAATGTATTGAGATTTATCTTTTAGAATTATTCTTTATTATTGAATCATCGAATTAGAGAGTTTACAGCTAAGCAAAATTTGCCCGTTGAGATTTCTTAGAAATTTCAACTAAAAATCAAGTCAAACACATCTGATGAATGTTCTCGTTTTTATATAGGCATAGCGTTTTTCAATTAAAAAGTACATGCCAGAATCGTGATTTATGATCTTCTTGTTCCTTCCTTTTTTTTCTCATTTTTTGAAGATACAGGCAAAAGATAATGATGAAACTATTTCGATAGTAAACTTGATACTTCTTTTTGATACTTGATGATGGCTATACATTACAATTCAGTAAAAAAAATGTCATTAACTTCTTTAAAACAAAATTTTTCATTCTTCTATTTTTTCTCTAAATTTTACTAGATTTTTTTCAATAATTATTAATGATTTTAATCATTAATTTAAAAAAATTATGGAAAATTTATTTTTCATTTAGTACTTTTAGATGAAAAGTTTATTCAACTCGTGACTAGATTAAAAACTTGTACCATTCTTTTTTTCAGAAAAGAGTTTCATATGTCATTTCTTATAAGATTTATAAAAGGATTAAAATGATTTGCATTTATTCAAATTAAATACAAGAAATTTAATTATTAAAGATAATTATTTTTGTCAGAATAAGAAATAATCGTATAGATAAAAATTTTGACATACAAAATTAAATTTTTATTTGAGCAAATATTCAAAATTTGGAAACTACAAGCTCGAGAAATGCTCTATCGATAATATGAGGCAAATTTAAAGTTTTACCAAACTCTTTTTTTGAATTATATCTGCGATGAATTGAGTTTAATTTAAATTTAGTCAATCGGTTGTCTTAAAAAAAAAAACTCATTCTTTTACTTTATTTATATAAAAAAACTATCAAATTTTCCCTATGCATCATAAACTGTAAGAGTAAATTAAAACATAATGTTTATTATAATATTCTAAACAGTGAAAATTGCTTAACTTAAACCCTCAGAAAGTATGCATCATTTATTATAAGCATCTATTTTTTTTTATTTTTTTATTCTTCAATTTTTTGCAAATTCAGATCGACAATCTATTTCTTATGACATCTTCATAGATGAAATAAAATTTTTGAAATATTAAAAATTTCGAGACTGATGAACTCTCTCAATTTGAAATTTGTTGATCGCTTTTGGAAGACTAAAGATTTCAAATCAAAAAGGTATATTTAAATAATGTGTTTGTTGCATTTTTTTTTTTTTGAAAGCTTTAAAAACAAAATATACGAGTATAATTTTTTGATCCTGCCTTAAAAAGATTTTTTTTTCTGTAAAACTTGATGCTATAAATTTTATGGTCTACTAGTCTCAAAAATCCAGAATTACGCATTACAAAAAAGTGGGAAAATAAAAACCAAAAAAGGCTTTTATTACATGCACCAATACAATTGACGTAGTCGGATTATATTTGATAAAAAATCAGAGTTTAGCGATGTTTTTAATATTCTAAAGCACTATATTTCACGCCATATTGTGATAAATATTACGAGTTGCACTTGACTCGACTTTTATCAGTTATCGTTTTGAAAACATTGTCTTGTGATTTATAGTATATAATCAATACTATAGAACATAGTTAATATTCAAAATATTAGATTGAAAAGATAAGTTGCACAATAAGACTAATAAGAAAACTATTTAATATTCAACATCTTATAAAATTACATCAAATAGTTGCGAAATAATTTTATCAAATATCATCTTGCTTTCAAAACAAATATGTATCGTTTTCTTCCGAAGAAATCTCGCTTTCTCTCAATAAAAAATGCAAATCACAAAATTATTTATCTTCATCTTATCCTTCAATTTACTCTAAACTTTAAAAATCGAAGAATTTTTATAACTTTTCAATTAAAAATGCCTTATTATCAATATATTCTCGAAAAAAAACTGAATTTTTTTTACCTTACTTAAAATAAAAAACTCTCCTTATTTCTTAGAATATCTAAAAATTTATAATTCAAAATTTTTTAAACATTTACTTAACTGTATCCACAGTTTATTTTTTACCATAAAATTTATATATTTTAATAAATTTTCAGCATTTTCTTTCTCTGACTGAACATTTTATCATTCGCAATAGTGGTCATTTAATTCGTGATTGTCATGCAATTTTGGGCTCATTGTTCTTATATATCTCTTTACAAACTTCTTTTATTCTTCAGCTAAATTTGAGATACAGAATTCTAAAAAGAAAAATTTAAAATAACTATCGATATTTAAATTTAATGAAAAAAAAATCGTAATTTAATTAGTACAATTTTTTCAAGTTGAATTGAATCTTTCTAAAATTGTATTTAGCCTAGTTTTACAATTTTATTAAAAAAACTTATTAAGCTAATTTCCAAATGCAGAAGTTATATTTTTGATCGCATCATTTTGAATTTCATCATTATTTAAAAGATGCTTGTTTTTTATACTAAATCGACTATTCGTCATGCATTAAATTAAAGGTAGTCAAGAATTTTTAATCAATTGATAAAGAAAATCACAAAAACACAAAAGCAATACAAACACTAGAAACTTTAGATAAATGCTATTTATTAGACATTTGATTTTCTAATTTTTGATTTTTTTTATCCAATCCTAAACTTTTTTTTTTTTATTCAAACTTTATTTAATATATTCGTCCCAAATAGCAAAAAATGTTTCCAATATGAATCTTGAAAGTTCGTGAACCTGCTGTGCAGTATTCTTTTTGAGGTTTGGTTGTAAAGAAGAATTTTCGCTTTTTCTTATTTTTATTTTTCTTTAAAACTACTCATTTCTAATACCATCACTAAAGGTAATTAGATGACGTGAATCAGATACTGAGAAACATTTTTTTTAATACAAATATCTAGTTATTAGTTAGAATCGAACATCATTCTTGTCTTTTCTTATTCTCTTTTTCATTCTAATTAATTGTTGGATCATTCGATTATTATTATTAATTGAACAGACCGCATATTGTGAACGGTGGTAGATTTTTATTATTTAGTGCACACAATAAACTAAATGCAATTTTTTAATTCTACCGCTTCTTTAAAAACTATTTCATAAAAAGTTGTCTTAAATGTAAGATTAAAATTTTATAGAATTTTTATATTAACTTTAATATCAATAGAATTAAGGTATAAAGTAATTTTTAAATATTTGATAATTTGGTAACCTGGTGAGAAGCCAATCGATTGTTTCAAATTGCTCAAGAAGGCAATTAATTGACCAATATTTGTGAGATTTAAATTTTTTTAGCTCGAGATTTTTTTTTGATTTAGACCTCTTATATAACAATTTTGAAAGTTGAATTTGAAACTTACGCTTATAAAATATGTATATAAAATTTTTTTAGCTTTTTTTTAGTTAGAACACGAAATGTATGCGTATGTATTTGATTCTATTTTTTTCATTTTTAAATGCTGTAAAAAAAGACTAACCATCGTGTACAAATTTTGTAAATTTTATTTTTTTTTAAATTAATGTTACACGTTATCTAACAATTTACGTAAAATTTTATTATCTTTCTTCATGTAATCTAGAATCTTTTTCGGAATTATGAATATAATATGATTTCAAAATTATAATTTTCGTATAATTTTAAATTATTGTTTCCTCGCAGATGCTCAAGATTTTACACGACACACTCTATCCATCACATTTTATAGATTGTTTTGAGTTTTCATTTTGTTGACCGAAGCATCTTTTAAGGCAATTTTCGAATCAATTTATCTATTTATATACAATAAATAACTCGTGTAACCGATTTCAATTATCACATTTGAATTTATTATTTTTCGTTTTGTCAATCTGCTCAAACTATTTTATTTTTACCGTATGTTTTATTATTTTAGATCACATTGAATGACCATTTGAATTCGTCTCTCAAACTGAAAATAAATTCAAAGAGAACGAAAATTGATAAAATAATTAACTTTTCCCTACATTGTTTAGTTTGAGAGCAAAATAAATTTATAAGATTTATCTTCAATCTAGTTTTCCGGCTTTTATTCTAAATTTATGTTTTGAGAGCTTGAGTGTTTTAAAAATGATTTTATTGGGTTGAAAAGACTCTGTATTAATAAAAAGAAAAAATTATTGATAAAATTTTGAGTTCAGAAAAAAGAAAACCCAAATAAAAAAATAAAGAAAAGTAACAATAAAATGACGTAAAACTTGTATGCCTAATGTAATCTTAGATTCTTTATCATTTCTTCATAAAAAAGTAAAAAGGAAACGGAAGACTAATTCTTGTTTGTTAATTAAATCAAACTTAGTTCTCAGTCCCCATTATGTTTCATCCGTTTCGATTTTTATGCATAAATTAGGCATTGATTATATATATCTTCATTTCATTATTTCTTTTTCTTTAATTTACTTTATTCGCTCATTTTTATTATATTCTAAAATTAATCGGCCTTCGAAACATCGATATTGATTTATCGATAATTTGCATGTTGACCTTTATTTCGTAAACGAATTCCATTTATTTTTTTCTTTTTTTTTTTAACTTTTGTTTAAACAGGTCTAAAAGTAATTTCAATTAATTAAGCTCATTTGTATATAGATTTAAAGAATTTCGGAAAATTTTAGCCACTGAGAAAAGTTTTCCCGCAAAATTTTCAAGATAAAACTAGTCAATCTTTTAAAATTTTTAAAATGTGATATTTCTAGTTTATCATTTCTGATTTTAAATACATAGAAATGAAAAGTAAAGAGTTTTAACTATGCTCTATTTAAGTAAACTGTCTATCTTAATTAACTTGAAAATTTTTTTGAATGACTAATAATTTTTTTTTTTAAATTTTCTTTTTCAAATGAAAATAAATCTCGTCTGTTTACTTTTCTATCATGGTTTACTGATAACATCTAGGCATTAAGATTAATATTCTGGCTTAGTAACAGTAAGCAAATTTTCAAACTGACGATTCGAACTAGGTATCTAGAGACAATGCTGAGTCATCTTTTGAAAAGCAACAAAATTTTATCTTTGCAATGTATTTTTTCTTAGCTTATAGATCATTTTTTATTGAAAAATGCCTAAATTACTAATTTTTATCATAGAATTTTTGTAATCTGGACTGCTTGGAATGTTTGCAAACATTATACCGTAAATGAAATTAGTCATCTCTTGTAAAGTGAAAAGAAATTAAAATCTAGACTTTGCGAATCGAATTCATTGAAAACTAAAGAATTGAACAAAAAATATCCGCCACTGTACGAAAAAGACTGTTTAAAGATTTACATTACAAACATTAATTTTTTATTACATTCTGTGGTTTGTGGTTTGAGGAATGTTTAAAAACGAAAAAAAAAAAAAAAGATCATTTTTTCATTATTCTTCGCATTTTTCTAAATAGCTATATATTTATTACGCCCTTTTGCTTAATCATCGCTATTGGGGATAAGGGCTACATAGATTTTTTATCATTCAATTGCAACGATTATATTTGCAAACATTGAACTTCATATAACATCATATTAGTTGAATTTGAAGATTCATTTTTGTGCGTTTTATTAATAATATTAATTCTATCTATTTAAACCATAGTTTCTACCTCTTCACGCGTTTTTTTTTTTTGTACTTTGCTCTTCTCTTCATTTTAAATTCTTTTTATTAAAACCTGTGTTTGAAATGTTGTGCACTTGAAACATTTGACGAAAATTTGTATGCGCCCATGCTTTTTTACTACACACTTAAAATCGCATGGTAATCTGAATGACGCCCAAAGGACTCGTTTGATGCTTGTTTATGGAGGTAAGACAGATTAATTTTCGCATTGAAACAATATTCTTACAAATTCATGTAGAATTTATTACAATGCAACCATCAGTTCTAGATGGCAGTCTAAATCATTTATAATGAAATTCCCAAAATAATCAATTATATATTTGTATGTTTTACAAATTTGGTGATGCTTCAATTTAACTCTTATTCATGGCTAAATTAGATTTATCTAATAATATATTCATTAAATACTTTCAAACTTAAATTTTTTTCCAAAATTTTATTCACCTTTTCTATTATTTATTTAAAACTTGAAACAATAATAATTTCAAAGAGCATAGATTTTTTATCTATTTTATAAACATTACTTTTGATTTTATCAAAAATACATAATGAAATTATTTTTGAAAGACATTTATTTTATATAGAATTAAAAATGTTTCGATGTAATGTCATTCAAGATTTATTATTGTACTAATCAACATGATAGGAACCCAAAAAATTTACCTGCTATGGAATTTACATTTTTGTGTTTATCTCAATTTTTATTTTTCTTTTTCGTTTTTGCAAAATTGATTGCAATAATTTTTTTTCAAATATTTATGTTTCAGGTTATATCAGTTAGTTATTTAAAATGATTCATTTTAAAAAAAAAATTATTTTAATGAAGTACCTTTTTTTTATTAATGTTTATTAAAGCAAAACAATATATTTTTTATCGAAATATTTTGTGTTGTAAATTTTAAAACTTGAATTTCATCATACAATGTTAATTTTGTCTTTCACTTCAAGCTCTATTAAAATAAATTATTGACTAGAACTATTTTTATCAATTTATAAATAATTTACAAATGAAAATATGAATTATAATTGACATATAAATTTTTTATTCAATTTCGTGATAGATTTTTGATTTCTGAATATCAAATATTTATTTATTTTTTTATTTATTGTTTAATTTTTCCTAATTTTTAATTCACGTTTGTATTATATAAAACATAGATTTTAATCTGTTCTTTAAATTTTATACTTTCGCAATAAATTTATTTACATAAAAAATAACATTATTTATGTTTTGATAATTCATGCTTTACATTTTATAATAATTTCGGAAAAGAAAAAATATATCGACTTAATTATTTTATTTAAATTTGATCATTTTGTCAAAAATTTTTCATATTAGTTTTTTTTTATATATTCTTTCAACAGATGATACTATATTTCTTGCATTGTTAATGAAAATTTGTGAATTTAATCTGTCAAAATTAATATTGAAATTAATTTGCTGCTGTATCACATTCGGTTTTGAAATTTCATGTGATTAAAATAAGTAGCTTGGATTTTCGTGAGCAAAGATCATTCTTACATCATGTTAATTATTTTTATGAAATATTAAATAATAAGAAAATATTATATCTTCTTGAACTAAATATTAGCACATGTATATTTTTAGAGGATTAGATAATTAAAAAAATAAAAAATAATAAATTCACTCTTGATCCGAAAGGAAAGAATTTTTCTCTCAAATCGTGTTAAAAGGGAATAGGGTTGAGAGTTCTTAATAAAATAAATTTTGAGCTGTATGTTATTTGATTTACTTAATAATGCGATGCATAAAATTTAAACACGAATTGTAAACACTTTTTGTGATTTTTATTGAAAACTCTATCTCACCATACAAATCTTTGATTTAAAGATGTTAAACATATGTGAAAACATAACCTAGAAAAAATTAAAGTAATTTTTTTGTTCAATTCTTTATATTATTTAGGTATAGCTTTGACCATTCTGAAATTTCAGATGCTCATTATTTTTTTTAATAAAATCTAGCAGACCCGCGAATATTTTTTAATTTTTTTTCTCTAGATTACTTAAAATAATACATAATCTACTTAATTTAAATTAAGAACCATGATAATTAACGTGTGATTTATTTGAGAATAGCACATCGCACTTACTCAAATTTAGAAGATGATTATTGAACTAAATCTTTATTCAAATGACTTGAAACAAGGATGCAAATTAAATTTCTCGCATTTTTATTTTTGTTTTGTTCACAAAAAAATTTTTTTTAACAAGGTTTGTTGCTTGAATTTGAGACTTTAAATTTTAACTTATAATCTCATGAAATTGAAATTTTGATTCAGCAAAAATCAGTATTTTTGAAACTTTAGAATCAATATTTAGCATATTTTATCGTATTAGATCGTGTTTGTCCAAATAAACTACTATATGATTAATAAATTTTGAAATTTTTTTATCTTGTCCTCATGTCAGAAAAATGAAATTTCACATATCGATGTTTAAGTTTGATAATGGCCGGAAGTGTTATTTTATTTACATTTCAAACGACCCACAATGACGCTATTTATTACATGTTACCGCAATGAATTTGATTGTAATAAAAAAATTGCGTATTTGGAAATTCGAACCTTGCAGCAAAGATAATTTTTTTTGGATGCAATTTGTTTTCTTTCTTATCAGAAAATGCCAAATTGTCTAAAATCATAAGCAGAAAAATAGGGCTTTTTAAAATTTGGCTTTTTACTTGCAAAATTTTTTGATATAATGCACTTTCTTTTTTTATTTTAACTATTAGTTAATGGTTATGAATCATAAATTTTTATGTAAAAAATATCCTAGGACCTTTAGAATTAAAAAAAAAAATTATAGATACAAATGTGTTCAAACGACATCATCTAATAGAAAATTTAGAGTATTTTTTTTTTTCAAAATATATTTATTTTTTATACAAGGTTATTTAAAGTTAAAGCTATCGTATCTATTTGATTAATTTTAAGATTTTTTTTATCAATGACTTCAACTTTTTTTTTCATTACCTGAACCCACAGTCCAGTTTTTATTTCAAAAGGTTTTAGAGATTTGCAAATTTATCTTTTGTAAGCTGATTTTGTATTCTTGCCAATACTGAAAGATTTCATTTGATCATTAAAAAAAATCGTATCAAGTTAGAATTAAATGGAATGGCAATTAAGTCGACTTTAGAATTGAGAAAAAAAAATTAATCTATGATTAATTAACAAATAATCGCACATTTAAAGACTCAATAAATTAATCGAATCCGAGAGTTCTTAAGTCTCAACTATTCAAAGCTTATTAGAGAAAAAATAAAGATTTAAATATTAAATTGTAAAATAAGAAAAAATCGAGATAAACAATAAAAGAAATATATTAACTGTTAAGTAATTTTTTGTTCAAAAATAACTATGTTAGTAGAATAAAAATTTGCCTACGTTAGTGGTAGATAAATACTTTAAGTATGAATATCGAATTGGCGTCAATTTGTTAGCAGACTCAAATAAAAATTTTTCTTTTGTGTTTTGATTTTTTGAAAATAAAATTTTTGATAAAAATTTAAAGCTTTTTTTGAATTATCTTATAACCAAAAATATTGAGGCCACCTATCAAGAAATTAATTGCATTTTAATACAAGCTATATTAAATAGGCATTATTAGGTATGAAAACCAAGATAATTTTAAATTATTATTCAAGTTGAATGTGATTTGTTATCAATTCTATGAATAAAAGATGTTATTCTTGATGTTAAACAGTTTGAGCCGTCAAAAAATTATTTTTATTGTTTAAGCTGCTTATACTTTTTTGAGTTGAGTAATATTAGGTTAGCTAAATTAACATTGTATAAAATTGTGATAATAATGCCAAAATATACTTGATTAAAAAGGATTTTTTCATTTCTATTTTTGTTTTATGTTACCAGTGACCTTAGACCGAGTACATTTTATGCTTGTATCTATAATGTACATTTAATAACACGATACATAATTTACATGTAAAAAATGATTATTTTCTCAATATATATTATCTTCAAAACCAATTAACAAGTAAATGAAAATTACTTATCATGTAAGCGAAAAAATTTGTGAATGACTAATTAAATAAAATTCGATATTTTTATTAATTAAATTGAAGTATCACCTGATAGTTGAATAAGCCGAAAGGTTTTATTGTAATCCTATTATAATTTGTATCTTTCATCAGAGGAAAGTACTATAAAAGCAGCATGATTCAAAATTCAAAAATTTTCAGAAATCAAAATTTTTGAATCAAATATTTGTAACCTAAAAAAATCAGTTTACTATTTAATTTGACTACTAATTAATCATTTTTTTTCTTTTGTTTGCATTCCGGATATTGAAGATTTTTTTTTCGATTTTAAATTGTGTAAAATGAAAAAGACAAAAAAATTAAGCTCGTATTTGAAATAAAAAAAAAACTTTTTGGAAAAAAATTGAAAGAAACAACTTTTACATTTTCTTTTATTTTCACCATTTACATAAAATATCTTTTGCGATCTCACATTATTTATAAATTTTGGCAAAATGAAGTATGCCAAACAAGACGCTTCATTGGCCTTTTTTTTTGCACTTACACAGTCAAAATTAAACGAAGAATATTCATTTACGCTGGCGACAAGTTAATAAATAATGTATTATATCAATTCGCAGCTAAATCTCAGTATCTATGTTTATTTTCAATGTCTAACGATTCTGTTTGGTTTCCGCTATAAGATGGGTCGAAACTATAGCATTTGTAGTTGATTTATTTTTTAACTAAAAAGATTATTATCACAATTTTATGGAATGATAATCATACAAGGTATCATGATGCTCATTGGCTTATAAGTCGATAGTATATAAAGTAAAACTTATTACAAGCTATTATTAATATTACAAATTGCATGATATTTCTTTATATTGTAGAAATAAATTTAGCACATTTTTCTTATCCGCTCCTTAACAATTTTAAAATAAATGCCCAGCAGGATGCGCGACAATTGCAATTTGAGTATAATTTTTGATTTTTTTACTTAAATCGTGTATATTATAATATAATGCACAATAAGTAGTGCATCAGAATTTTTTCCTTTTTTTTGGTAGTGATGGATAAGTTATGTATTACAAATTTAAAACTATTGTTGTTAATAAAAGGATGTGTAGATGAAAAAGACATGTAAATTATGTATCGTGTTATTAAATGTACATTATAGATACAAGCATAAAATGTACTCGGTCTAAGGTCACTGGTAACATAAAACAAAAATAGAAATGAAAAAATCCTTTTTAATCAAGTATATTTTGGCATTATTATCACAATTTTATACAATGTTAATTTAGCTAACCTAATATTACTCAACTCAAAAAAGTATAAGCAGCTTAAACAATAAAAATAATTTTTTGACGGCTCAAACTGTTTAACATCAAGAATAACATCTTTT
>BLXL01010316.1:0-23686 GCA_023170135.1 Acarapis woodi
AATTATGTATATCATTAATTATCTCTTTTTTTATCTCACTCAATTTCAATTAATTTGATATTCATTTTGAATTCATTCTTCAATTTTTCGTATCTATCGTCAACTTTTGTTCGATCATTCTCTAGACAGTTAAGATTCAATTTGATATTATTCTATCAGGACACTTTAAAATTCCTATTCTTTATAATTTCTTTGAGCAATAAAATCATCATTACTTAAGTTTTCATCCCAAGATTTATAATATTAATGGAATAAAATTAAAATTTAATTTTTTTTGATGCAAATTATCGAATTGAATTTACCTGTGAAATTTTCTAGACAAAAAATTAATTACTTTTTCTATATCAATAATTCCTTCAAAGATTTTTTTTCTTTTTATTTTTTGATAGCCTTCATTCTCGCTAATTGGACATAAATCTGATTTAATTTAAGCAAAAAATTATTGATACCTAATCAGAACATGCTGTCAAAAAGTATATAAAAAACTTCGATAATCTTGAACATAGTAAATTATTTTTTTTTTCAAAAAATTTTTCCTCAAAAAATTCATATTAAAAATTTAGGTGAAATTGTGTACGGCAAAATGGTGAAACATCTAAAATTTTAAATGATTATAAAATAATTTAGACAACTAAATTCAATTACATTTGTCGACAATTGATGTCAGCCGTTTTTAAAAATTTTGATATTTCACGGAAAGGCAAAAAAATTTTTTTTTCTCATATCACAGAATAAAATTTTTTTGTAAAATTTATTCGAAACCAAACACCGATTTAGATACTTGTTCTGCAAGCGACACTTGATTTTGAAAAAATCACATATTCACTATTTTCAGATAGTAAATATAAATGCAATAAGAAAAAAATAAATACCTAATCAACTAATTATTGTCCTTTTATATATATTTAATAAAATTAATTTAATCTTCTTTGAATGAATCAATATTTGATTCAACACGAATTTAACCGATCTAAGTTTAAAAACTAAACTCGCTAGTTCCATTTAGTTTTATGATTCAGCCTCTATTTTTTGTAACTTAAATATGATTCGAAACTAAGTTAAAATCGAAATCAAATTTGCTATTAATTAATTTGATTGTCGAATTGAGAAAATTTTGGAGGAGAAAATTTTTATTATTATTATTTATTTTTATTTGCTTTTGTGTATTTTTGTTCAACGTCATAGCTAAAGTAATTTTCATGTCACAAATCAAGTTACTTTTTAATTATCAAAAAAAAGTTGCAAGTAATTTCTATTCGAACCTTGAACAATTGTTAAGACCCATTTTTTCAGTCACAATTAAACTTGTTAATTCACTTATGAATTTTTTTTTTTCATTCTTCAAGATTTAATAAGCAGAAAAAAATCTTTCTATAATCTTTTGAAAAAAAAATTTTTTTGTGATTTTATCGAATATATTTTTTGCTGTTTTATAAAAATTTTCTAACCTCATATTTTTCTTTTTTATAATGTCTAATATTGACAATATAAAAAATTAGTCCAATTAATCATGGAAATGTATTTACAATTTTACTCTTATTTCAATGGTTAGTCTAAGATAAATAAAATATATATTTGCATTATTCTTAAAAAAAATAAGAGTGATACTTTTACATAGAATATTCACAATAATCACTCAAATTTAATAATAAAAAATCAAGAATTAGAAAGAAGTATCAAAATTAAGATCCAGACCGCAGTTACTTAATGTTTATTAATTTTATCTCAAATTTCTCAAATCACTTAAAAGACTATTTGTCCTGAAAAATTCGCATAAAAATTCAGAAATTTTTTTTTATTTGATAATCTTTGAAGTAAGAGACGACAGTAATAATTTCTGATTTTTCATAAACACTAATTCTAACTCTAAATTCTCAATAATTTCATTATTTACTTTACGTTTATTAGGACCATAAAATTTTTTTATAGGCCAAAACAAATCTCTTCATGAAAATTTACTTCGAATTAAAATGTAATTTAAATTTTTCTACTGTAATTAAATTGAATCAGTGAATTTATATAGTATATGTATAATACCTTATGATTTGTATGTTTTATGCTCTGTAAATAAAAATGTTTCAAGTTTACAATTGTCTAGTTAACAAAATAAAATTAAATTCATTAAACAAAATAGAAATTCCTAGTTATTTAATAATAAATATTGTATCAGAGACAATCTAAAATAATCTAGATTATAAAGTTACACTTCAGATAATTTTGATTTTATTCCATATAGTCATCCTTAGACAATTTTGATATTCCCAATCGAAAAAAAAATAAACATTTATCATTTGTATTGTATTAATTTTTTCTGATTTCTTTTACGAAATTCGCTAAATATTGGATTATATTTAGTGTAATAATTCATTTTTTCAAGAGTGAGCCACAATCAATCAGAGACCTGGAATCATTAAAGTTGAATTAGAAACGGGCTAATAAATTGATGATATTCAAATGGCTGATTAAATTTTCATGCCAGGCAAAAAAATTTGACTAGTTTCGAAGATTTCAAAATTTTTTTTTGATTCAAATATGCAAAAATTTGCTATAGAATAAAATGAACATTATTTGTCAAGTTATTTTTTTTCGCATAGTCAACTAAAGAATTCTGTGCTTACATAAATGAATGAACAATTTAAGAAAGGCCAAAAACTAAAAAATTAATTAGAAAAATACGCAAAGAATGTACGCATAATCGAGTTAAAAATTTTCAAAAAAAAAAAACGATGCATAACAGAACAACAAGAATGATTAATAAAAGCAAGTGGAATCGAAATTTTTATTTTTTGTCACCATTTGAAATTCAAGAAAAAAATTCGATTTTATTTATTTACTTTGTTTCATCACTAACTTTTGAATTTTATTAGTAGAATGTTTTTTAGCAATCAAGTAATTTGTTATTAAATCTTACGCTTTTTAATTGTTCTTTTGCTAAATTACTTTTAATTATTTTATACAAATTGTAAAATTTGAATTATCTAATTTAATTAATATCTCTATGATTAGCGAAAAATTCTAATTTAAAAAAATTATTGCTTTTTTTAGCTTCAAGAATAAAAAAAAACCTCAGTCTTTCAATGCGAGCATAAAAAACGAATGAATTGCATAAAAATTTAATTTTGTGGAGTTTATTGAAAAATTCTTATCGGATTAGAATATTCGATAATAATTAGAAATTATTTTTAAAAAAATTTTCACTTGATGTTCAGCAAGTTAATTTGAAAAAATCACAGGCTATACAAATTTCGATTTTTGAATTAAAAATAGTGACACAATTGCATAAATTTATGTAAAAAATTTAAGGTTAATGATACGATCTAAAATAATATCTTTCTTAAAATTGACAGTGATGAAAAAAAATTTTTGACATTTAAAGAATATTACTTGATTAAAAAAAAATACATGCAAAAATAAAAAACTATTTAGGAAATCAAATTTTCGAATTCTTTTTTTTCTGGACTTAAAACAATGCATTCGAGTCGTAATTCTACTGAATAATATTCATTCTATAAGATTGCAGTGAGATACATAAGCATTTATATATGTACATACGTATCTTAAGTATTAAAATTTGATTTCAATCTTAGAGTAATAGTTTCTGAAACTAAATCTTGATTTTTTTTATTTTAACAGTCATTTAACATATATTAAAGTTAAAAACTAAGTTTTTTAAAATTGATGAATTTCTTTTCGACTCAAAAGATTGAGATCATTTTGTAGAGATTCTGTGCTTCATATAAATCAAATTCAATATATACTTATTGTTTACATTTATAATTCATCTAGTAAAACAATTAGAATGCCTTAGAAAAGAAATAAGAAAATTTAAAATTTCTGATCGTGTTTATTGAGATATTTCAAATCATTGCATTAAGAATTCTTAAGAATTTCATCATTAATTTCTATCTAATAAATAAATGTGAAAATTTTTATTCATCAAACATATATTATAAAAATGAAACCAATCATTTTGCTGACTTTCAAGCCTGAAACTCAATACTTTTCATTAGAATGGTTAAAATTATTTTGTAGGCAAAAGTATTTATTGAACAATGTCTAGTTTTGTTTTGAGGATTAGACAAATAAAACGAGATTTGAAAAACAAAACTAGAAACTTATTGATATTGTGTTCGATAATCTTATTTAGATGGTCGTATATTATTAGTTTTAAATTATTTTGATGTTACATTTATTTTATGACTTTGAGATATGAAAAAAGATCTCGCATTTTTTCATTACTAAACTATTCTTGCGCTTTTCAAAATTTGGTCTGTAAATTTATTTTTTTTTTTTCTCTTTTTCATTTTTTTTGCATCAAAATGTTTTTTTATGTGCTATTTTATTACATGGACGTGGTCTAGACGCAGCCATAGAATTTTTTACTTTTTTAAATAAATATCAATATAATAATGTAAGGCAAAACAATATGAAATAGGATGTATAATTTATTTTTGTAAAAAAATGTACATTGATGTTTTACTTTTAAAAATATGACAATAAAAAATTGTTTACCGGAAGACAAAAAAATTTTCAGTATTGAAAAATTAAGCACAAAAAAATACTTGGCCAAAAAATTTTTGAGCAGTCGGAAAATCGTATCGAGACGTATTTATTTTTTCGCATTCACTCAAAGAGAGTTTAGTTAATTGAAAATTTTTTATAAGGGATAATGTTTTTTGATAGCAAACTTTAATCTCTATTTTTCAAAATATGGCAAAAGGTTTGAAATACTCAAATCAATTTCTAAAATGACATTAAAACCCAACGGCACAAAAGCCTAATCGAACCAACTAAAGTTATTTTTTTCTTCTATAACTAATGAAGAATGGATATATTATTTAGAAAACAAAATTAAAGACAAATAAAAATTGCTAAAATATTTGAGAATTTATTCTCTAATGTTATTAAACTAAATTGCTAAATCAATCTAAATTTAAAGAGATTCAAAACTTTGCCTTCACTAAAATTTCTTGTAAAAATATTTAACAGGACAAGATAATTGATGCCGAACGCACAACTTTAGGCAGTTTAATTTTTAAATTAGGCTATATTTTTCGCAGCAAATGACCTGCTAATATTAATTTTCAAGAAAAATTATTAAAATATAAGAGATGATATGCGCACATATCTCAATTCATTTGTTCTATATCTGATTGGATCAAAAAAATTTTATGATGAACATTATTTTTATGCTTAAAGATTGATTTTCTACAAACATCCGAAAAGGCATTTTTTTCTAATATTTGGCTGATGACTTGATATTTTCTAGACAAATAGCCTTTTATCATTTACACAGAAATGAATTTGAACTTATGTTGTTGTGTAAGGTAAAAATTTAATTCATTTGTTATATAAGAATAATTCTTTACAATAATTCGGTTTGTATTTTAATTTAATTGGTGTTTCTAGCAGTCGATAATTCAATACAAAAATTTTCCTAGATTTCTTATTAAAATTTTATTATGTTTTTGTGAACAATTCATGGGACAACAACTCGATTTCCACTATTATCATAGCTAAATTACTAACACTAAAGAAATGATTATTTATGTGAAATAATTTTGCAATTTCCGTTATTATTTTAAAAAAAGCTTTACATTTTTAAAAGGTATTATTGACAACAAAATACATATTTTATAAAAAACTTTCAACAATTCAATGATTTTCTTGTTTTTTTTTGAGTTTACAGAATTTATCTTATAGTTACGAAAATTCGTTGAATATCATAAAATATTATCAAAAATACAACATTTAATTACTTAAATCATGAAAATTAAGACAGTAGAAACAAAAAATTTCATTTTAGATATAAGTGAATTTATTTTATTCAAATAAATAAAAGGTTGAAAATTACTTATTATTTTTTCAAAATAATTTTTGTGAGTAGTTGTGATTTCCGGAATACAAAATATTTTCAAAATTTCCCGAAATTTTCATTGCCAAAAAGCCGAAAAAAAGATTTCAAATTGTCTTATTCTTCGAGCAAATAACATCTATTAAATATAATTTAATGAAACTTTAAATTTTTTTCGATTTCTAATGGATACTTTTTCATATGCAATATAGCAAATTTTCCATCATTTTTGAATGTCGTTAGTTGAGTTCCAAAACGGGTGAATTTAAATGCAATTTTAATTTATTATTTTTGATTTATCAAATCTTATACATTCTTTTTTGTTGATTTTGTGGAATTTTTTTTTTGTTGATTCGATTTTTATTTATGAACTTAATTTTATCAGAAAAAAGTTTAAACGTTTCAAAACTTGTTATTTAGAATCAATAATTTAGATTAAATATAAGCTTAGCAAAATGATGTTTTAAAAACTTCGAGTCACAAATAAATATCTAAACATTATATGATATTGTGTTTTAAACTAATGCAAGTTACTGTACTAAAGTTATTATCAAAAAAATTATTCTAAAAGCTAATAGATAATCATTTAATATTATACAAGAAAAAAAATGATGAAAATTGAAATGAATCAAAGTAAATTTAATGCTTGCTTCACCTGAAAATAAATAAATTAGTCATCCAAAAAAGCTTGAATTTATAATTTTTATTTTAAATTTATTTATCTACTTATTCTTCTTTTTTTTTATCGCAGATAGAAAATTTTGTCTAAATAAAATTGATTAATTTGATTTATTTAACTAGCAATTTTTTAATTTACGTATTGGATTTATGCATTCATAAAGAGTTAGCTTATTAAGGAAAATTTTTTTATAGCCTGATTGAGCCGATACAAATTTCTAAAATTTTAGAATTTTACTCTTTCGGTATAGATTTCAACTAATTTTTTTCAATTTTTTAATTTTTTAATTGTAAAAAATTTTTGTTTTGTTGGATATACTACTTTTTTGATTTACTAATCAATCTTTTTTATATTTATACAAAATGATTCATTCAGCTTGTTTAATTTTTTTTTATTTTTGTTCTTCGATGCATTCAACTTTTAATTATTTAGACTGATGCCAATTTTTTTTTAATTTTTTTGAATACTAATTACAAAAAGCTAATAACAAGATAAATAAATGTCAGTGTATATGCATTATTTATATCAGTCGTTTCAAGATTGATGGGATCCACACAGCATCCTCGAATACATAGTCTATGGAAAATTAGAAAATATTTGAAAAAAAATTCATGTATTTATTCCATGTTTGTTGTGTTAATTCTATAATTTTTAGCCTTATATTTTGATAATTAAGATTTGATTACCATCGACAAAAACAAATATTACAGCTTTAAAAAGAAAGTAACAATGATAAACTCAGTTCAAAGTGATCACCAAAGTGAAAATAAAAATTTTTCAACGATTTATTTCAAAAATAAACTTTATTTTGAATATATATTGCTTCAAAAAATAATATTTTTTTCGTAGACTTTACACTTTTTCAGATTTTTTTAAATTATCAACAGCAAACTGTTAAAAAAATCATATCAATTCGATCAAACCTTATAGTCGTTAAAATTTTTTTTCTTATAACTCTTGGTCAAAAGTTTTTTTATTTGTATCAATTTGAAGACAAATTTATTTTAAGAAAATAAAAATATTATCTTATTATGTCTAATTTAATATATCCCCGGTTGAAAAAGGTTTTAAAATAAACGGATCTCATACACGTTCAAAGATATATTCAAATCATAAGATATCTATAATTTTAATTTTTAAATGTGCATGTGATCTGTAAAGAATAAGCTTGAAATTGATTAAAAACGACTAATATGTGCAAAATTTTGAAATATTTTTTCAAAATCAAGCAAATAAAAAAGATTTTTTTAAAATTTCTTCCTAGAAATTATAAAATTTTATAATATCTTGAAACTAATTTGTTTTGTATGTAAATAATTTGATCAAAATTTTTTTTTCTCTAAAATATATTAAAAAAATTAAAGTATGACAAAATAAACTTTCGAATTCAAATGAAAAACATTAACTTTTGTGATTGGATGCAACCGCAAACCGGGATCGAATTTTAAACTCAAATGTAAAATATAAAAATGATAAGTTCGAAATAAATAAATGATAAAAAAAAAAAGCTCTTAAAATTTTTTTTTTCATTTTTCAATTTTTCCACAATTCAATACATATTCGGATTTGTTTTCAATTTTTATTTATCATCAATTAATTTTGAAGTTTTAATTAAAAAATTTAACACTTGTTATTATTTCCTTATAAGGATTCAATGATCTAATAAATTTATTTTGACATAACTGACAATTTATACAAATTTCAGTGAATTTAGAAAAAATTTCTATTCAATTTTAGGAAAAGTAAATAGGGACAAAAAATATCAAAATTTAATAGATTTTTTTGATTAATCTCTAGCTATTTATTAAAATTGTGATCTCTGGTCAAGTTATAAAAGCAAAAAGTATATATTACATACAAAATTTTTCTGTTTGCTCGATCGCATAAAATTACAAATCATTTTTGAAGCCTCTTTTGGTAACAAAATAAATCTAATGGATAAACTATTTTAGTTAAACTTTTTATTTTTTTCTTCCATTGACCATCGAATTTGTTTTTCATTTCTCATCATTTTTTTATCATTAGGACCATACTTTTTTTTATTTCATTTTGCAAAGTCTGCCGTTAGGACGATTTTATTGAACAAATTTGTTTGTGCTAGCACGTTCGTCCGTTCACATTTTTATGATTTTGCTTTAATGATCAACTCATCTTGACTAAAATGCACTCATTTTCTTGCATTTCAAAATCTAAATAATTTTAAGAAGACAAAAAAAATTAAGTGGAAAAAATTTTGTTTTCTTTGTTATGACATAAATTTTTTATTATTTTTTTTGAATTCACTTGTGAATTTTTCTTTGAATAAAAATATACATAATTTAAAAACTAAATTGAATATAAATTTCCATAATTAATGCGATTTTAATCATAATTATCCATTTTATTTGAAATTATTGATATGAACCTTTGAAATATAAGCAAATTTTTTCAATACTCTCCTATATGTGATCTCGATTTTCTGTTAGATAATAATATTTAAAATTGTAAGAATTATTTTCGAACATTTTTTTATCTTTTGTATATTTGAATAAATTCATTCGAATTTGCATTGAATATTTTATCGATTTCATTTCATTCGATCAAAAAATCAGATTATCAAAAATAAAATATTTTTATTCGTCAATAAAATCATGAAATCGGCTCATGTAGGTTCAAATTTATCTGATCATCAGATTCATATTTATATTACATCGAGTAAATTCGTAAAATGAAAAGAATCATTGTAGAATACGAATCAAAGAGCGCATCATGCCGAAGTTAAGAATCGCATATAGTAAGTTTAAATTTTTTTCATTACTATATGAAAATACGGAAGAGTTGATTAATAAGAAAAACAAGCCCTAAAAAAAAGAAAAATTTTGCTTTTTGGACTGTACAATCAATAGCTTGAACAAATCATGATTATTGATTATGAATTGGTAAATCAAGTCGTAGATAAAATAGAATGATAAATATTAGAATTTGAAAAATCAGTAACAAATTATTGACCTGGGATTTATTGACTCTTTATAAATTCACTCAAACCAAAAATAAAATATAATATCTATAGATATGAAAATGTAAGATTTTAAATCTAATCCGACAATATATGATAAAATTGCAGTTTATTAAATTAACTTATAAAGTGAAAAATACTATTCAATCAAGTATTATAAAAATTATTTTAGATCCGGTTATAATTCATAGGAAGAAAAAAAATTCATCCAAAGCGAATTCAAAATTTTCAATGGCAAAAAAAAAATTCTAAACTGCTAGATTGGAAACAACGATTTTTAAAATGTGGTAAAATTTTTTTTGATATATTTTTTTTAATGAAATTTTCTTGTGCAGTTGATAAAACATTCTACTCCCAAGGCAAGATTTTTATCGATTTAGCACATTTGATGTCAATAGTGTACTAATTTGTGCAATCTAATGATAAAACATTCAACTCCCAGGGCAAGATTTTTATCGATTTGGCACATTTGATGTCAATAGTGTACTAATATTGAAATGATGATGAATTATTTGTCAATTTTTTAATAAACTATTTTATTTTTAAAGATTAGTTTGAATCTTGATCTAAAAAAATATACATTCACTTGTATACATTTTCTGCCATTTTTTTAATCAGTTTGAAATGCATTAACTTTTATTTGATAAATCTATTTGGAGACAATTAATCTTGAATTGAATCTTTAAGTAACTTTTTTTTCTGTAGATAAATTATATGAATTTTTTTCAAGCAAAACGGTTATGAACTTATTTTCTTTTTTTTTCAATATTTTTTTATTATAATTTCCATTATTAATTGACTTCATATTTAATCAATAAGGACAATTTTTTCTATGCTTAGTGATTTTGTTATTCTTTCCATTTATTTTCACTAGATGTCCTTCTTTGTGAATTTTCAGCCCACTTGTTGAAAAATAAATATCCGAATATTGAGAGTTAAGTAATTATAGATAAAAACGAGACTGAAAATTTCGAAGAGTTCAGAGATAATCCGCTGCTATTTGATGATGTTATCAAGCAGCAATCTTATTTTTAACAAATCTATGAGTCTTTTTGTTCAAATGTTCTTTTTTAAATAGATTTATTGGGCATTCTGAAATTCGAGGCTATTTCAATTATTTGGAATCACTTATTGATATTTATAAATTAATTGACATTAAGTTGTAGAAATAAAATTTTTGATCGACATCATTCTGGGCAAAAAATTTATTATTATTATTATTATTTATTATTATTCTAAAAGTTTAAAAGATACACTATAATCGATAAAATTCACAATAATTTAACCTTATATGTTGAAATTTTTCGGACTCAACCTTTAGATTTTCAACTAAAACAATTGTCAAGCACTGCATCAATTATATTTTCACTTGTGAATCTTTGGTTTTTAAAATCGGATTTTAAATTTCTAATCAGCAAATCGACCCAAAGTTTCAAACCGCCATTCAACTAAAAAATAAAAATTTTAATCAAAAAAATTTAGTGCAATAGAATGATCTTTGAGTGAAATTACTTTTCTTTTATGTACGGCTTATGTTGACAATGAATTTTGGTTATTTTTATCTATCATATTTTTTATGTACTTAATAAAACGGCTATTTACTGGTTGAAATAATCCTTTGAATGATGACGTAATTTTAAAGCTCTTTTCTCTATTTCAGAAAAATATAGCGATCTCACGCATAATCCAGTGTTTTTTTTTTCATATTCAATTGAACTTAACTTTTTATTTCAAAATAAAAATAAAAATTTTTTGTCTTGCGGACAAAGTAACATGTGCGACTAAGAGAACTTTAATATTCGAAATTCTTCACCCTTGGCTAGCGTCGTGTAAAAATTATTAAACGACCTATATAAAGATGTAAATGTTTCTAGTTTGTAAAACGCTTCCATTATAACATGAACATTATGATGACACGATAATATATTTTTACAAACTATATATACCTATTTGTGTTTTTAGAAAATTTAAAGTTCACAAAATTTTAGAGTTATCTAATAAAGAATCAAGTTATTTATTTTTTTATTTCAAAATAAACATTTTTTCAGAAAAATTGTGGTAAATTTCAATTTTAAGAAAAATACTATTTCAAAGAAAAGCAATGATCGATGAATAATTTGAAAATTAAGTTTTGTTCTTTTATACGACAATGAAAAAAAAAGATGAAAATTAGCAAGAATATCTTATCCTAAATTTCGACATAAATCAATAAAATCATAAAAAGTTAAATTATTTAATTTTGAATTACTTTTTAAGATACAATGAAAAAAAACTACATACTCATTATCTGCAATGCAATAAAATCATCAAAAATATCCATCAAAAATTAGACCGGAAATTTTAAAAATAAAAAAATTAATGATAAGTTTAAAAATTTTCAAGTTAGTGTATATGTTTTTTCAATTTTATTCAATTAAGTTTGAATCATTTAATGATTTTTAATACTTAATTATTCATTTAGTTAGTATATGTTAATTATGAAGAAAACCATTATATAAATCATATAATTCGTTTTTATAGAGTGAATAATATGATTTTGTAATCAGATTATAATTTAATTTTGCTTAGATATGATTCTAAAGAGTAAAATTTTCAATTTTTAAGCATCTGAATTAAAAACTTGCACAATAATTTGTTTTTCACTTTTACGACTATTGTCATTTTATATCGAGACTATTGTTTAATTGTTCGAATTAATTATTTTGTTAGAATAGAATTTATCGATGATTGAAAAGAACAAAAATAAATTTTTGAATAGAGAAACCAAATTTTCTGATTTCAAATTTTAATTGAAATATTACTTAAATGTAAGTTTATATTACAAATAAATTCAGAAGCAAACGATACATACTTAAAAGAAAATTTTGATATGGTAGTTAAAATTATTCTAAATTTCCACAAGAATGCAAAATAAAATTTTGCTTAAAGAATTACTCAGAATACTGTTATTTCTGCAAATATTTATCGAAATGTTTAAAATAGCATATTGTTTTTAAAACTTGAAGAAAAAGAAAAAAAAATTTACATAATTATTTTTGATAATAAAGTAAACTATCAATAGGAATTTTTTTTCATTGAATTTTAAGATCGAATTCGAAAAAAAAAGGATTCTTTTATTTTTCTTTCAAATAAAAAACGAACGAAATTTTTATAAAGAATATTTTTATTCCCATAAATCTATAATTAAATGTTACTAACCTTTATATGATTATGAATTTTTTTTTTCTGAATTAGTTCAAGATATAGCTTCAAAATTATTGAAAAAAAAGGAAAAAAATTTAGACATGCTAATTTTTTTAAGTACAAGATGAAACGAAATTAAAAATAATTTATTAAGGGAAATCCAAATAGTTTAAAAAATAATCACGCATTTGAAATAGTGATTCCGATCATTATTCAATTTATGTTGTCACTAAAAAGAGTTTTAAATGATTTCAATCGTTTAATCGAATGCGAGAGTTTTATTTTTTACTTCAATTTTAGATGAATATTATCCAAAAATGATTTAAAACAAATATGATGTTTTTATAATATTTATCGATCATTCAATTTTGTCGTTTTCAAATTAAAATTTTTTAAAATTTTAATGTACTTTTTCGATAATCGTAAAGACGAATTCAAATACATATAGTGTATTTTTAATCTTGATTATGTTTGAATGTGAAAGACATTATCTGATGATTCTTGAGTGCCTGAAAAGTCAAGAATTAGATTTTTTCGCGCAAATGGATATTAAATAATGATAATTTTGTCTAGACATCTGAATTTCAATCTATTATTTCAAAATATTTTAGTTAAATTTTTTCGAGAATTGTATGAATAATTTCTACCGCATCATTAAGATAATAAATTGAACAATTTTATAGATTTTGTATTTAAAGTTTTGAACGTTTGCAAATATTATTCTTATCAATTAAAACAATACTTATTTAATTTATAGTTTTTTTTTTGCAAAATTTATTTCAGAAGTGATAATTGTTTTTTCAATGATTCTTATTATTTTAATTTTTCTCATTATTTGCGACCTAATTTTTCTCTAAAAAAAATCTTATTTGAAAAGCCTCAATTGCATTAATTTTTTATTTTCTTAAACAAATTTTATGATAAAAAAAAATTAACGAAATGAAAGGATGTTAAATTTTCTGGAAATGATTTTGAAGCAAATTTTAGTACATTGAATTTTAGATTTTAATATAAAAGTAAGTTTAAAAATTTAAAAGAGCATAAAAAAAGACCGTAGATATTCAAAAAAAAAACTTTATAATTAATATCTTATCACATTCCGAGAAATTATCAAAGAGAAAAGGAAATCAATTCTCGATTAGTGGGATCGATAGGTTAAAAAAGTTTATAGTTGTTTTATTTTAAATTATAGAAAAAAAAATTTGCGAAAATATTACATTAAAATAAATTAATTTGGGTAGGCTAGTTATTAGTAAATTTGCAAAAGTAGATTTTTTGAATGAAAAATTTCTGTTCTAAATATATATTTTGAATTCTATTTCCCAATATAAAAAATTTTTGAACAAATTTTTTTCCAATACATCTTTGCATCAAATGATTCATTTTTACATTTTGATCAGTATTGCTAATTCAAAAACAAGGTAAAGTGTCATAATAGAATCATGTATAATCATTAATATTTTAGCGTTGCAGATTTTAATAAAATAAATACATATCAAAGTATTTAAACGTACTTTTCATAATTAAATTTTTTTGATGCTTTAAAGTATGAAATTTTTTTAGATATTTCTATTCTAATAGGAAAATTGAAAATAAAAATCTTTTAACCTTAATTAGATGCGAATTTACAAACTTAAAATATATGAAATGAACGTAATAATAAATTAAGAAAATCAAAAGATTAATAAGCAAATAAAATCATATATCAAATTCAATAAAATTAGAATTAGCAAATTATAATCAAATTTTTCAGAAATTTGTTAAAATTGATCTCATCGATTTCCATTTATGAAACAGATATTAATAATATACGCCTTATATATGGATCGGCAATCTAGATTTTATATTAGAATTGCAAAAAAAATATACAGTAGAAAAATATAGCAAAGAAAACTGTACTTTGTAGAGTTTTGGTTTTTTGTATATATCCGAATGCGATTACGAGATCATAAATTCAGAAAATAAATTAGTTTTCTTTAAATAAGATCTTATCACAAAATATAAAATCGTAATAAATAAAATACAACGAAAAAAAACAGATGAAAGAAAAAATAAAATGCCGATTTCAAGAAATTTAAAAAAAATTCTCTTTTCGTTTTCATGCAAAAATACAAAATTAGATCCGAATTTGAAAAAACTTCTTGGATATTGAGAATCAAAATATTGATTTTTTTATAAAAAAAAAGGTCTGTTCATGAATTTATTCAAATTAAATGAATTCGAATTTTATTAACTTTTATAATTTTAAGACATCTTACTAATTTGCATTTATTAAATAAATCATGAATTAATTTTTGTTTATTTGATTAACAATCAATTATTATTTAGATTAGGTATGCAAAATTTATGATGCAATAAAAATTTTTCAGTTGATTTGAAATCTATTACATTCGATAATCAATATTTTAGAATAAGTATTTTAAATTGTCCACATATTCAATTTCAAATAAATTTCAATTTATTTTTGCTAAAATGAAATTATTTTTTAATAATTTTTTTCCAGAGAAAAAATTCTTCAATAATTTGCATAAGCATTTTTTTGATACAGAAATAGTTATTTGCTAATAGATAAAATTTTATACCGATAAAATATGTGAAAATACCCTGATTATTGAATTTATATAATGAAAGAAGCATATAACATTCTATCAAAAATTTTTAGAAACAAAATTTTACGCTCTATATGACTAAATTTTCAAGTTAATACTTATTTAATAGCATTTTAAATAAATTGAAAATAATTGATTGGAAAAAAATTAAAATGAAAAATTTTTTTTAGAAAGGCTACTAGAGTTAAAAAAAATAGTTTGAAAATTCTCTCAAAAAAAAAAAGATAAAAAAATATGCTGGTTTAAATGGCTTATAAATCGGACAGAATTTTATGTCATCAAAAAATGTGATTTTGAAGAAAAAAAATTTAAAAAATTAAAAAAAAATCTCTTTTTTAATCACTCTTCATGTATTACTCATGTCCTTGAGACGATAAATATATAATAGCCTCAATAAAATGAAACTACTTTATTATATGCCTGGTGATCTTAAAGAGATATTATATCACGATTTGTAAGTTATGATTCATGGCCTATTGGATGTTTGAAATATTTATCAGTTGACCAAATAATCGCTAAATTGTTACAACATTCTTAATTGCTATATTTGAACACAGTCGTTTTCATTGTATTCAATAAATCGCTTTTTTTTTTTAATTTTTCAATTCTTGAAAGCATAATGAACTAGAATGAATAAATAGATTTCTAAAATATAATATACTGAATCCTGTTCATCATTATCCACGACAAATTATGGGTAAACAGATCTTTAAATAGTGGGTAACTCTGAAAATTGCAATCTGTAAATTTTAAAAATATAAAATCTTTAAAACTCTAAATATAAATTTTAAAATAAGCTTCTTTATTTACTTAAAAAATTTATAAGAGAATCATTTCCTGCCACATTATTTATAAATAATCGAAAGTTTTTTTCTAATTGAAAATAAGGGCTTTTCTTCACATTTGAGAAATTTTCTAAAAATTAAAATAGTAATCTGTAAATATAAAAAATATAATTTCAAAAAATTTTATTCAAGTCATGAAAATTAAAATGAGTTTTAATTGACTTTATCGAAATTTATAATTTTATTATAAAATTTCACACAAAAAATTAATAATAATTTTTATTCTAAATTAATTTATCAATTTGAGTATTTTTATACAATAATTTTTTTTTGTGAACTAAAGATATTTTTATCATCCATTTGCATGAGTGGATCAAATTTTAATTTTATATTGATTTGTAATATTGGTAATTAATTAAAAGAGATATAATTAGTAATAAAAAAGTTTTATTTGTTTTTTTTTTTTCGAGAATTCGAAAAGGAAAAAAGACTGGTGTGTAGAATTAAAAAAAGTATTAGTGATATACATTTTCTTATGTAAATTAATTTATAATATTTAAATAACAATAAAAAAAATTCTTTCTTTTTTGTATTTAGAATTGTTTTTTTTTTATTTTAGAATTTTTTATCTTATGATAAAATGCTGTAACAATTTAATTTTCTTTTTTCTCCAAACTTTAAATTTAAAATTTAGTTATAAATAATATATTTATTTAAAATTTATAAAATTTATATTCACAATTTACGATGAATTATCATTGTTGGTTAATTTTGAAGTAAATTTGAAAGGATTTAATTTTTTTCACAAGTAATTTTTTTTTTTAATTATAATTAGAAATGATCTATCTTTTTTTATTCTTTTGTTTTTGAATTCGGCTTTCGTCTACAATATTCTGATCAAAAGAAAAAATTTTTCATTGGCTTCAAATTTTATTGTTTAATAATACTTCTGATTCTCATTTTTTTTTATGTATTCAAGTTGAATTCTTTTTTCTTTTGTTATTTGGAATTATCATTAACTGATAATTCAATAAATTATTATTTTTGTTTGTCACCGATTTTTTGTTTGCATTTTAAATTTCTTGAATGTCTGCAAGTAAAAAAGTTACACGAAATTAATCCTTTTTATTTTCTTTGTTCAATCTATAATTTTTTTTTGTTGCATATAATTGTATTAACCAAATTATTTAATTCATTGCTTCTAAATTTTAAAGATTAAATTTAAAAAAAAAAATTAAAATTTGAAAATTCGAATCGATTGAAATGTAAATTCATTTAACCTGTGGTAAATTTTCGTTAAAAATTGAGGCAAATTATCTGAACGCAAAATTCAGCGTCAACAATACAAATTGAAATTTTAAATTTTCATAGATTTTTAACTTATAAATGTATTAGCCACACAATTTTGAATCCTAACATTCAGAATATTAAACTCCTTTTNNTGACATTCTCATAAAAATTAATTATCTCTCAAAAAATAATGAATTCCAATAATTTATAACTTTTCAATAACAAGAAAAACAAATTTCGTAGAATTTTAATTTTCGAGTAGATAAATTTTATTTCATTTTTATGAATTGATTTCTAACTATTAGCATTTTACCCCAAAAATCATATGGGAATTATTAATATAATATAAAATAAGGGTTTATTATTTCGATTCGTATATCAATTTCGAACTTGTATTGAAAACTTAAAAAAAAATAAAATCAAATTTAAAAAATCATGATAGCTAATGTTAAAGGACGGCATCCATCAAAATTCAATAATTGAAGTGAAAAAAAATGATAAGAATAATGACGGAAACAAAATAAAATTAGATTATTTAAATTTTCGAAGGACATTCATTTTGTAACTAATATCAAATTTAGAATTTCATAAGTCAAAAAATAATTTTTATTTTCAAGCATTCGAAAATAAACTTTGAAAAATTGGTATGAAATTTATTGAGAAATTCTTAATTTTCACAACTTAATAAATCACCTGTCATTAAATTGATTACATATGATTTATATAATGTGTATTATATTCTCTATACTAATGAATGTTGGAAACAATATTTGTATCGGGGTAATTTAGATGGTAGGTGATTATTGCTTTACAAAACAATAGGCGACTTATAATTTTGAAAATTTTCATAATACACTATTTTATTTTGTGATAATGAATGTGATTAATTTCAAGTTTCTCACCAAATTATTTTCTTAGTGATTACTAATCAGACAGTTGTCTATAAGCATAGGTAATATTAAAATTGCATAAAATTTTTTCACTTCGGAAGCATTTTTCATTAAATAATTTGATTACAATTTTATCTTAAAATAATATTCCACGTATGTGATTTTTACCCATTTACACTAAATTACATTAAACCATTTAAATAGTTACTTATATAAAGTTATTCGTATGACTTTTGAACTTTAATATATATTATTTAAACTAGGATCATTTGAAATTTAATTTATAACAAGAAGATATTTATACTTGACAATCTTCACAATATACATTCTTTTTCAATTTTTTTGAAAGCATCAATTTATATTATTTTTGAATTATTCTTAAAAAAAATTTTTTATCTACTTGATTCTTATAAGACTTGATATTCACATAAATTTTTTTTTCACATGTGCTTTTTAGGTACAAAATGTATTCTAATCTTTTTAATTTCGGAAATTTTGAACAAAAAATTAGATGAATACAGCAAAGAAACTTTACTTATTTATTTTAAATTTGATTCATTGTTCCCATATACTGATAAAATCTTGAATTTTTCTTAATCGATAATAATTCAATTATAATAAAAAGAAAAATATAGCGTCTGTTTTTCGAATACATCATTTTTTAAGCATTTTTTTTTAATTTTTACAACATTAAATAACTATTTTCATCTAACTGAGAAATTATTATATTGATTTATTTTTGAAAAGAATTTATTTCGATCCAAGATTAAAAATCACTGGTAATTTAAATTTTGATATTTTATGATCTAAATAATCAAAATTTCATTGACATTATATCTGGAATTCAATTTGCAGAAATGAATATCTTCAAATGTCTTAAATCAGTTTTATGACAACATACTTGTCGAAAATCAAATTTGAATAAAAAGCGAAGTTTCGATTTCTATTCTACAAGGAAATTCTTTTAAAAAAGCTTTCTATAATTTTTTTTATCTAATTCAGTTTTTATTTTTATAAAACTTGCTATTAAAAAAAATAATTGTATTTTCAGCAATCTATTTTTTATTGCTTTATATCGTTTATTTTGATGCTCATTTGAGCAATTAAAAAAATTTCACCGAAAACTATTCATAATTCTCTAAACTTGATGTCTTAAAATAGATCATATTTTTAGAATGGTTTATACAAATATGACTAATCAAAAAGAATTATATATTATCTTTCAATGATTTAATTATATATGTTTTAATTAAAACTTCGATTCATATTTAAATAAAAATAAATTTCGAAAAATTTCAATTAGTCTTTTGAGTTTTTTTTTCAATGAAAAAAATTTATCAATTAATAATTTTTAAAATTTAAAATTTTTTTTTTAATTTTTCTCTAAAGATGAATAATACCTTGGAATATTCTTGAAAAATTTATTGAAATAAATTTATGAGCTTAACTTGAGAAGGCTTGATACTTTGAATAATTTAAATTATTTTTTGTAACATTTTCAAAGGCGATTTCAATCAAGAAGGCTATAATAAAAATTTGGGTATTGTCGAGTTTAGAAATTTGATTTTTTTATATTCTTAAATCATTTTATTAGCTCATCAAAAGTTATATATGTAATTTTTATATAAATTTCCGAAATATAATGTAATCCGTTGGAAAAAATATTGGATTGAAAAAACTGATTTTTATTTGTGAAGAAATTTAAAATATTTAAATTATAAAAATCCAATAAAAATTATATATTTGGAATTTGTGATTGTTTGAATTTTTCAAGCAATCTAGAATTTGTTTACAAAAAATTATAGTTTTTCTTCTTTTACTCAAAAGTTATTATCATTAGTAAATTAGCAATATGACCATTTGATCTTTTTTTATTCATGTACAAAATTTTTGTGATTGTTAGAATATAAATTTTATCTCAGGCTTTTATAAATACAAGCTGGTGGCATAAAAAAACATAAAAAAAGTATTAATAAAAATTCTGATTTATTTAACGAAAAAACTTTTTGCCTTATTTCTGTAAATCTTATTACACAAATTCACTAATATGCAATTCACTTCTGCTATAATTTATTGTAAGTCATAAACGATGTGTTATATCAAAAAATAGCAAAATTTTTCGATTGTTTCAACGAACTAAAAAAATGCTTAAAGGAAAGAAAAAAATATTTTTGGAAAGGCGTTATCTTACAAAACAATATCTAAATTGACCTATTCTACACGAAAATATGCCTTAGAAATTCGTTATAATTTTTTATTTTCAGACAACATTGTAGCCCTTATTTATTCAAAGCACACATGTTTTATTTATTGAAAATAATATGGACTGTCATCTTGTTAGTTCTTTTGAACTCGACTTGTTTAAAAGATACATTATATTTTATCAAGTGTTTCTCAGTCACAAAATTTCATAATGTAGAGATTTTCTGCTCAAAAAAATTACTCTTTTGTTCAAAAATTTAGACTTAAATTTCAAACTTTCAGAATGAAAAATTTTTTAAATATTTCAGTTGTCTTATGATATTTTCGGTGTTTTCATTTTTTTGAGAGATTTAAATGTGAAAATTCTAATTTTTAATATCTTACATTCTTGTGAATCGCATTGTTATAAAATTTAAAATTGGATTAGTCACAAAAGAAACTTGGATTATAGTAACATATTTTCCCTCGAATGTATAAATTTACTTTTAACAAATTCACACTTCTTAGGATAATAATAATTATTGATTTAGGTGATTCTAAACTTGTTATATTTTATTTCAAGTTTTATAATCACTGATTGACTTTGTCGCTTGTATCAGTAATTTTTTTATCATATATAATGAATTTTTTGATTTTATAGCAGTAATTTCGGCGTTCAAAATTTTTAAAGTGAAATTTGTAACAAAAAAATTAATTGAAAGTGATTTTCTCAAAACCGATAATCTTTGATAATCTCAAAAAAAATTTTTTGATATATGTACTGAACAGTTTATGTTTTTCTCATGTCAATAATTTTAAGAATATAGATATAGTCGAATGAGCAATAATTAAATTTGATAGATTTAGTGGTAACAAAATTTTTTGCAAAATATTATATGGTTTAAGGCCATGAAATACGCACATATATTTGTATTATAAATTTTGAAATTCTTTTTTAAAACAAAGGATTCAAATTAAGCAATTTTTTTTATCGATTGTAAAAATGTATCATATAGCATTTAAAATTAATAGTTAAATTTTTATTTAACATTTTTTTTTCGGAAATTCCAAGAATTTATCATGAGCTTTCTGATTCACCTATGGTGGAATATATTTTACACTGAATGGTATATTATTGGTTCTCGATAATGGTACTTATATGTAAAGCGTAAAGATCAACATGAGTTTAATTTTTTTTTTTTTTTCTTTATACGTTCGAATTCATTAAAAAGAGTAAAGGCTTAAAAATGTGCCTTTTTTCTAAATACATTTTACGTCCAAATTTTTAGAAAAGATCTAGACAACACTAAAATTAAATAAATTGAGATATTTAAGGGCACACACCGAATGGATTAATGCATTGTGAATTTGAACTATTCATAAATTAGCTATTTTTCACTTCAAGTATACTTTTCATAACATAATTCACGATAAATGGGTATTTAGGGGAAAGATATATTTGAAAGTACTCATAAGTAAACTATGAATAGCTAGAAGTCCTTAGTGCCTGATAAACTTTATTAATAATCTGCAATGTAAATGAAATATAATTCGATACTATTTTATATGAAAAAAATGAATTATTCTGGATTTTTTAAATTTTTAATTTTTTGCTTGCTTTAAGAAAAAAACAAGGAGAAAAAAAATGTCTATACGGTTAGCTATGAATCATACTTAAGATATTCATTTGTAATGATGAGTTATTGATATGTTTTTCGTATATGATGAAATTTATGAGTATTAATATATTATAACATAAAAGTAACTAGTGAATGCGTGTCTTGTTTAGATAATATTCTGAATAAATGAGTGTATGCTATTGATAAGTGATCATACTGTAAATGATAAATACATTGAAAAAAAATTTATAAAATGTTAAAAAAAATTCTTAAAACAGCATTAAAAAATCAATGTGTAGATTTAGTCCTGTGAAAATAAAAATACTTTAATACGTCGCAAAAATTTTTAGCCGCTCTGTGACAGGTCAAAAGCAATAATTTTTGGTAATTTTTGATAAAATATTGACGAATAAAAATGGAGCGATGATTATTATTCAAGATTTTTATTTCTACTATACCTTTTTAACTTTCAAATGAAATATTGTCTCTAGTGAGAATTTCTAATCGATATAAGTTTGAACATATAAAAATGGTAAAAAAGAATTGTATAATTCATCTAATGAATTCAATATAAAAAAATTTTTCATACTGACTTAAATCAATGTTTATATTTTAATTAAGAATCATCTATTCAGAGCAGTTCGATTCGATGAATTTTACATTGGTTGGAAATTTTCAAATAAAATTATTGGGCTCCAATAATGTTGAACTAATTTTTCGAAATCTCAATAAATATATCAAGGAAAGTTCCAACTAGAAAAATATTTTTAAATTATTTTCTTCACTTTATAATTTATATCTGGTCAATTTATTTCACTTCTAGTTTAGTTTAATGGTTCAAAAACTTGAAATAAATAAATAAAAAATTACTTGCAACGAAATCAAAATGTTAGAATTTAGCTTATATTTAGAAAAATATGGTCAGTATTATAAATGTAGTGCGACTATTATGAAATTTTGAATTCCCGACTATTTAAATCATTCGAAGAAAAAGTCATTAGTGCGAACGATATGAGCATAGATAGTGCTAGGGGTAAGTAAAAGCCAAAAGGAACGCGAATTTACCCAAATATGAGTATGATGTGCGCTTTAAGTTGAATGTATATCAAAAGCATATTTAAGGAAAGAGTTGTTTTCTTGATACAATGTAATGCGATTCAGGGTCTGCAAACTTTGGATCATTTCAATACTTTGCTTTCGCATCAGTGTATGAATATCCAAATATGCAGTATTTACTTTTTCAAATTTTCAACTCAAATTATTCACTACGAAATCAATAATTGGTAGGTATTACTAGAATTTTTATTACGTAATTGTTTTATTCGATTATAAAAACGTTGAATAATGCGTCGCTTATGTTCAAGTCTTCACCAAGTAGTGTTTAGTTATAAATAAATTTATGATAAAAAGCTGAAAAAAAGGGGGCGATCAATAAGAAAAAGGAGTTTAATATTCTGAATGTTAGGATTCAAAATTGTGTGGCTAATACATTTATAAGTTAAAAATCTATGAAAATTTAAAATTTCAATTTGTATTGTTGACGCTGAATTTTGCGTTCAGATAATTTGCCTCAATTTTTAACGAAAATTTACCACAGGTTA
>BLXL01010317.1:0-21090 GCA_023170135.1 Acarapis woodi
TATCAATGCGATTTTAGAATGATACATATTTATTCGCAACTTAAATTAAAATGTGAAAATTTATTTATCATTCCGTTCTAGGTTAACTATCAATAAATGGGTAAAAAAATTAGTTAAATTCTAAGTTTTCAGATACTTTTTTAGAAGAAATCCTAATTTTTCGTTCTACATCGAAATGATTTTCAATCAAAATTTGTCGTGAATTCAAAATGAAATTTAAATAACTGGATGAAACTGGAATGCCTTAATATTTTCAAATAAATTTTTAAAAGTAATTCAATTTTTATTATCTTGTGTTTTGTATATTATGTTTTTTTTTTAAAAATGATGCTTTTATTTCATTATCGAACACCACAAAAGGACGGAAAGTTTGTTCACATTTATGCTGTGTCTATTATATTAGATATTTGCTATATTGGATTCAATTATAATTAAATAATTTTCACTGATAATTAGAACTTGATCAAATTTTTTTCGAATAATCATTGAAGCCAATAGTTTTTTTTTCTTTAATAATTTTTAAATAGTTGTCAAAAAAATATTATATGTAATTAATGAATCATCAATTTGTTTAATATTATGAAAAGTAAAAAGTGTTCTGTTGATAATAAAGTATAGATAATTAAAATAAATTGATGGTTATAGTAAAAATGACTTGGTATAAAAAAACATCTTTTTTAATATTGTTTGAATGAGAAAAATAATTTACGCCGGCAAATTTATACGTTTCAAATAGTCCGTAATGTTAAACTATGTCTGATTTTATTAGTAGGTTGAAATTCAAGTGTGTTTCAATCTTTATTGCTATATTTAAAAGGTACATATTGAAAAATAGTTTGATATTTAAAATTCATCAGATTTTGAAAAATTTTACATTGTAATACATTATTTGTTTGGCATTCTTTTATGTATTTTTGATCATTATCCTTTAAAAATGATAAAAGAGCTTCGCAAATTGATAAATGGATTTTTTTTCATACTTTGCAAGACAGTTTGTATATATTTATAAAAGAAAATAAAATAACAAGTGATTTTAGGTCCAATTACCTCAAACTATAAGTTGACCTCAGAATTTTTTGTAATCAGTTCCCAGTAGAGGAGACTTAGTTTTCAATAGCCATAAACATATTTTCTTGATCTAAGTGTATAAAAAAAAATAAATTTATCGAAGTTTATTTCAGCTAAGGTTAGTAACATAATCTTCATCAAACCAGGATGCTCAATGATGTGGCATTAGAATAGGGCATATAATATATATCGCACGTTTATACTTTATTGTGATGTAAATAAAAACGAAAACGATATCTAATACAATAATTACAAGGTCTTTTTTTTTTTTTTTTGTTGCATACAAAAATTTGTATTCAATCTATATACTCATGTAGCAGCAAAATAAGTACTGATTATCAGCATTCGAATGGGCATTGCCCTAAAATGGCCAACGTGTGAAAGGTCTATGAACTACAAGAGAGAAAGCAAGAGCAAAAGAACAACTTGATAGTAAAGTAAGTGAAGAAGCAAAATGTATGGGATATGTTGTCTAGAATCTTACTCTAATTCTAAAACATTAATCATAATGAACTATCTGCTATGCTTGAACAATGTGTATTATCTAATAAGTATATTTATAAAAAAAAAAAAAAAAATGTATACCAATATTGTCTAGATATCAACCCGTTCTGATGCTTAACATTAATATAATTTATTTCAAATTTTCATAATATCCTTATTCTTAATATATGATTTCTATACTTTTTTCAGTTTCTAAACCATATTGTTTCTAACTAAATTTTTTCTTAACTAATTTTACTTATACCTAAATTGATTCGAAAACTTATCCTATTTGCTCTTTTTTATCACTAAACTAATAATTTTCTCCATTTTTCTTATATACATCTTTGTGGAATGAATAAATTTACTATTTTTATTTGATAAAATAGTAGAAATAAAAATTAAATTCAATTCTAATTTAATAATGCTTAATCTTCGAATCTAATTGAAAACAAAAAAGAAGAAAAAAAAATCATGTATAATTAATTTACTTGAATTGTTCATTATTTTTATTGTTGTCACGATAATTGTAAGTACTTATTTTATTAAAAATACAAATCGACAGGAAATGGATCATAGAATGACTTGGGTATCTATTAAGATAATTGATGTAATAATAATATAAATAATAATTATATAAATAATAATTAATAAATAATAATTATATAAATAATTCACAATTAATTTATATGTTGCATATTATATTGAATGTATATTTTTATGCATTTAATTCATATAATAAATAATCCTTTTTAAACGTCTTAGACAAAACTTTAGTCAATGTCATTAATTCAATTAATTAAGAACAAACTTTTTGTTTATTTTATTAACAGTCTCATAAAGTTTTTTTTCTTTCAAAATAAAAAAAAAAAATTGTACAAACATACAGAAACACAAAAAATATCTATAAATGATAAACTCAAAACTTCGAAGTTCCAATGTTCAAATAGGGAAAAATGTACAAAATCATTGCATATTTGAACGATCAAGTAAATGATGCACTTTAGTGATTGTGAAATTTGATTTTATTAGTAAATATAGTTTATAGCTTGATTTGAAGATTCATATTTTAGGTGAAAATCTGTTATAGTAAACAAATAAACAAAATAGTTGTAAGAGAAACCGCAAATTAATAAAAAGTTTTGGCAAAACGTTCAACAACAAAGAAAACATTTTCCTGTTGCCGAGTACAGTATACGCATACAAAAATAGTGTCTGCGAATACAGAAATAAAAAAAAAATGAAGAAAACTACATACTTGCCTGCTCGATTTTTATTCGCGTTTAGATTGCAAGAGGGTTTTAATGTTCTGTGAATGCAGCAATTTTATTCTTTAAAAATTCAATTTTCGCATATATTTTTTACTTGTTTTTAATTGATTTCACGATTTTATCGTTTAATTAACAAAACTAATTTATCTTCTTTAATCCGAATTAAAATTTCGACTAAATTTTTCGTCCAAATTGTATTTGTTCGCCTTTTTAAACACTATTCTAGATCGCTGTCTTAAAAAAAAATAAAAATTTTGTGCTCTGTGTACCCGATGTGTGTGTAGTTTATTAATTCTAAAATTTTAAAAATTCGTTTTAAATATTTCATAATAAAAATTTTTATAAAATTTTACATTAAAATTTTAAAAAATAGAAATATTTGTGAGTTTATGAGTTTCAAATATTGCAAATCACAAGTCAACAAAAATCAATAAAATTCAAATCTAAAGATGCTTCATTCGCTCTACAAAAGGTAAGAAAGTTTACTTGTGATCTAATGTGTGGTTTACTAAATCAATTTATGTGAAATTATCGCAAAAAATGATGATTTGCAAAAAAAAAATTATTTCAATGAACAAAAAGAGAAAAAAAAAATTTTTTTTATTTTTAATTAGACTTTTTGTTGTGCAGAATAGTGTGTTGAGAAAATATTTCGTTCCGATAGAACTAAATTTTCTAATAAAATATTTCGAAAAAATTTTTAAATGAAAAAGTTGATTTTCAATTTTAATACAAAATCTTGCTACTAAAGAGCGATTATTTTATAAATTTTCTAAGAATTTGTTTAAAAATTTTTTGAAATCTTTTTTAAAATTTATTTAGAAGGACGATTTTTTAGAGAATTAATAATCTCGAATCTATAAAACAAATTATTCTTAGAAAATTATTCTTAAAATTAGAAGTCATAATTATTTTTCAAATCAATAATCAGAATAATCTATTTGTTGTTTTTTTTAGTTGCAAATAGAAGGTGATATTCGTAGTACGTATTTTAGTGCAAAAAGTTTAATTTACGTAAAACGCAGTGCAGTCACTTACATGACTACAGCGTTGTTTGCTCTTAGTAACAATAAACAAAAACAATGTTTCTGCTCGTGTGTATTTTATTAAGAATTAGTCTATATGCGTGTATGTATTTGCATATTTGCAACACAGAGATATACTTTTAAAGATGCTAAGGTATTGGTCTCTTTTTGATCTAGAGTGATCTATATGCATGAATCTACAGTAATCTTATGCAATATAATAATTATTCTTTTTTTTCTATTTTGGATTTTATAAATCACATTATACAACCAACCTTCATTAAAGCTTTTTTTTTTCAAATCATGAACCTTAAAAAAATTCACACAATTGTGTGTATCCAAACGTATTCTTTTTAAAGTAGCAATGATTTGTAAAAATAAATTATGAAATCCTACTTTTTTTTTATCTTTCAAAACTTAGGTGCATCTTAGTTGCAAAGCGAAAACGAAGAAATAGAAATAAAATTAATTATTTAAACCCTTGTAGTATGAAAAAATATTTTTTAATGATTCATTAGAAATGCTTAAACTACAGAATTCTCAAGTGGACTTGAAAAAGCGATCTAAATTTTTTGTTCTTGTAGCTAGTCAATTTATTAAATTAATTATGAATAAATATATATAAATATAGCTTATCAATACTTTTTTTTTTACACTATTATACCTAGTCCTTTTATGTGCAAATACTATAATCAGAAATGATTATCGAACAGCATATAATCAGTTCTATTTTCCATTTTAGCGATTAGAAACACAGTTTTTTTCTTTTTGTAAAGTTTGACTAGAAAATGCAGCAGAAAGCGTATATACACGTACTGTATATAAACATATATATTTAAACATATTTAATATATAAATTTATATAAATATATACAAACATATATATTTCGATAAATTTAATTAACAACAAATATAATGTTGATTTGACATTAATCTAATGCATATAGTTGACGAGCGTAATTTTGGTATTTGGCATGCATCTTATGCAATTACAATCCGTATGCTTAACTATACACTTTTATATCACTTTCGAAACCACTTTATATAATCAAACAGTTTTAATGTTAGCTAATTGTGGACATCGAAAATAGATTTCAAAAAATTTCCAAAAGCACATACAAATCGAGTTCAGTTTCTGGTGGTGATGAGTATTTTATATATATCTATTATAAATATATAAATTTGATGCAATCATTTTATTGAGAAAGAAGGAAAAAAATTTCATTAGAATTTGTTCTAAATGCTTGCAACAAAGTTGGGCAAACTTAGATTTTTATAAAGTAGATTTGAAAAAAATTTTTCATCAATTTTTATTTCTTATTATGATTATTTATTGTATCAAATATATATAAAAAACTAACAAATAAACAGAGAAATTTTACTGTAGTTTAGCCTCTTCAGCATTCTCTATTCGAAAAAAAAAACAGATCAATCAATCTTAATAAAAAATTCATAAATATTTAGAATAAAATTATCGTAACATGGATCATTCACATATTTAAAAATTATACATTCTATATAATAGTTTGCGTTTAAAATCACACCTACTAATTAATCACAAGCTACAAATTGCATATGCAGTATTGTCGTCACACACTTGTTATGTTTTGATTTTTTTTTTTTTAAAAAAAAGTTTGTTTACATTTTGTTTTCTCAGTCATGCTATTTTTACAGCATCACGAGTTATTCAGCAGACCTAGTTTGATCGTGTTTTATTTCTTTCGTTTTATTCATATAATAAATAATTTTATAATTTTGAATCTAATTCGAATTATGTCTATCTGTATACATTTTTAAGTAGACTAATTGTACGTAACATAGGTTCTTTTATAACTGTTATAATTACTAATTAATATTTTCATAATATTGTTTTGTTGTTTTTTTGTTTTGTTTTGTTTTGTTTTGTTTTGTTTTGTTTTGTAGGGTCATTATTAAAAGATTTGACTTCAATCTCAACTTTTGTCATTTTAATTATTTAGTAAAAATTTTACCATAATTGTTGATTTGCTTGTTTTTAATATCGAATCAATTATTTTACCTTTCTTAAGCGCTATATTGATCACTCTTTGTGAACTTTTAATATTTTTTTAATTCAAATCATGATCAATTTGTGATCTATGAACTTTTTATTTTATCAAAATAAGTTCATGACTATATGGTTGATTTAATTCAAATAATATATAAATTCTGATTAATATATTTATAATTTTCCTCTTTGAAATTTTTTTTGAAATCGCTCATCATATCTTTCGAACGATCCCTTTTAATCTAAGAAATTTCGAGTTGAAATCGTATTCAATCGTTTTTTTTTGTCCATAAAGTTTTTTTGAGTGATATTCTATTTAGCTATTACTAAATCGATTTCTGAATATTTTTAATAACTTTAAATTTTTAAATAACTTTTAAAATATTCATTTATCCTCAAATGATTAAATTTTATTGATAATTTGTTTTAACTCGAATTCGTGTTGATCAATTATATTTAATAACCCCAATTAAATATTAAATTTTTCGACTCAACGCAAACTTTTTCACGAAACTTATTAACACGTTTCATAGATCTCAAAATTAAATTTATCTTCATTATTTTTGATTGTGTGATTCGCAAATAAGAGTTTAAGAAATAGAAATAGTTTGTCAAAATAGCATTCAAATTCAAATTTGATCAGTAACAAACTGCTAATTTATGTGTTCCTTTTCACAAGTAGAATTCGGCTAAATCTCTAGCTTGTTTCTCTTGCACGCACAAACTTCCAGAACTAACGCTTCACAAGAGATGCAACGAGAATACCTAAATACTGTCTCGGTCACACATATGAAAATCTGAGGTGTATGTTCTTTGATGTGTACCTGATTAGTAGATTTTGAATCTTTTTTTTTGTGAATTTATTCAAAGTTTGATTACCATTTTGATTTTTCTTAAGAATCATTCATGTTGAATTGAAATTTCTTAATTACTATTTATTTAATAACCATTTTGAATTTTAAAAAAATTTTATTGTGAAAATTTGCATAGTACATTGATGTGTTTATAAATAAATAAATAAATAAAAATATTTGTTTGCGAACGTTGTTATTTTTCTACTCGAAATTTAGATTTTTTAATTACTTTTTTGCCTTTTATTTTAAGGTATTGTGTTAAAATTACAAGTGTGAAAACAAGTTCGAAAGTCGAGATAATGTGTTGACTAGGTTGTGAGCGATTTTTCTTTGTTTTTTTCTCTTTCTGGATTGTGAATCTAAAAGATTATAAAATCGTGAAGATTTTCCAAAAAAAAAAATTTGTTTGGCAACCATTTCCTTGGGTTCATCAAATCAGCTGATCGATTCGCATTTAATCGATCATCAAAGGTTTGTGCGCGTGTGAATATTAGTGTAATGCTAATATGAAAAATTTCACTTGAGGTTCTGGAAATCTTTCACCATTTTTCACCTGATTTTGTTTATACTAAATAATTTTCACCCATTTAGTTTCATCAATTTTAATTTACAAATTATCTATACTCGAGTTAATAAATTAATTTGAAAAATTGTAATTGTGTAATTGACAAGTCTTTCAATATTTTGATTTTCTGTATTCTGTTTATGATCCTAATAATCATTTAAGCAAAAATATTTTTTTAATAATAGTTTTCATATTTATTAATGCAAAATTTAGTTATTCCAATAATGAAATATTTTATTTTATAACTAAATTGTTTTTCTTGTTCTATTACAGGTTTAAATTAATGGATAAGAATCGGGTCTGATTTGAGCAAATTTCCAAGTTTAAACTTCCTCAAGTGTCTACCACACTCTACAGTAGAGTCGTCTTTATAAAAAAATTCTGGTCTTATCCTTCATTATCTGATTTTTGCATACAAAATTTAGCCCTACCTTTTGAACTTGGAAAGCGATCTTGATATCTTCTCAATCATAAACCCTCTCTTTTCCACATTATAATTTTATTTACTTTTAATAGTCAGTCTATGAAGAAATTAGTCATCGACTTGTAATCATCAAACTTCGAATTGTCATTCTCATTTGTGCATCTTATTTCAATTCATAAATATGTCGTCACCAAGTCCAGGTAAAAGACGAATGGATACCGATGTCCTAAAATTGTAGGTTTATAAATCATTGTTTATTTTGTGTTGATTTTTTTCTCTAATTTTTTTTAATAATCATTAAATAGAATCGAAAGCAAATACGAGGTTACAATTCTAGGTGGATTAAATGAGTTTTGTGTCAAATTTTATGGACCTAAATCAAGTAAAAATTTTTGTGTTTTATTGATTTTGTAAGTGAATATTTTTTATTTATTTTGCATTTTATTTTTTTAGCACCTTATGAAGGTGGTGTTTGGAAAGTGCGTGTTGATTTACCAGAGAAGTATCCATTCAAATCTCCGTCTATTGGCTTCATGAACAAGATTTTTCATCCGAACATTGATGAAAATTCGGGCACTGTTTGTTTGGATGTGATTAATCAAGCGTGGACCGCACTCTATGATCTTTCAAATATATTCGAGTCATTCTTGCCTCAATTGCTTACTTATCCAAATCCTATTGATCCGTTGAATGGTGATGCCGCCGCTATGTATTTACATAGACCAGAAGATTATAGATGCAAAGTTCAAGGTATGTTCTATTCATTTACTTGTAATCGTCCGCCAATTTATAAGATAACTCTCCTTTGAAAGAATAGATCAGTTCAACCGTGTTCAGAACAGTTCATCTATATATCTATATATTGTTTTTTCAGAATCTTTTGTTTGTATGGTGATGATGGGCAGAAGGAAAATTTGAATGATTTATACGTTTTGTTAATATTGATATTAATCTAAAATTCTTCTTCTTATTTATTAAAAAAATATAGAATATGTTCAAAAATACGCAACAGAAGAAGCATTGACTAAAACAACGGAAAACGGAAACGCATCCTCATCCGATGAAAGTAGTATGAGTGATTTCTCAGATGACGAAACTAGAGATATGGAGATATGATGATTGTGGCGAATGCTTGTACAAATAATCAGCCTATGTTTAAAAATTCCCAACCCATTTAACTTGATAAATGAATCGATAATTCTATTTTGAATTAGACATTTAAGATTTGAGATAATTTTATTTAAATTTATTAATATATGATGGGGATAGAGGACTCGAATTGAACTCTCTTTCATGCTTGTTTTAAATGAAAGATTTGTTTTCAAGAACTTGTTCCATCAATTGGAAATTAATCAATCTATATAAGTTAATCGACTTTCTTTCTTCATTCTTCAACCAATCAATATCATTTCAATCAATATTCTTAACTAAGTAGTTATCTTCAGCCACCTTAGATTCGATAAGCAAATGTTCTTTTCTATTCTCTCTCACCTACCCCTTCCCTACAATTTATGGCAACCATCCTCCTTATAGTTTATAAATAAATAAATTTACATTTCAAATTTAATCGACGATTTTTATCCATTCTTCAATCTTTTCATCAGTCGCATACGGCAAGTCTTGGTTTCAGTCAGGTGAATTTTTAAAACGCGACTTTTAAATTGATTAGAAATTTTAAATTTATATTTAATCAAAACTTATTCTAATCATTCAAATGTTAGAATAATTTTTAATAAAACTATCATCTTTAAATTTAAATCAAATGGATCAAATTCATTGATAAAAAATTAATATTATTTACGAAAAATATTATTATAATTGACGATAAATAGCAAAAACTAGAATTAGTTGACTTATCAAGGTTTTCAAAAGTTAAACAATAATAGTTTAATGACTATCAAAAAATAGATTTTTGTAATTTTTGATTTTTCGTTATTGTATTGTCTGATCAAATGAAATCACTCGACAAAGTTCGTTCTTGAAATTTTTAAAATTCGCATTTCTATTTATTAAATCTGTCATAAAATAAGATTAAAATTTATTTGTGTAGAACGATCTCTTTTTTTTAAAATCCCTGAAATTTTAAATATTATTTGAATGATGCTAAGTGACAGAACAAGTAATTTCGAAAAAAGTACAAAAATTAAAAAATTTTTTTTTTATCTGAAAATTTGAATTATATTTCTAATTAGTTTAATCTTATAATAAATAATGTAAAATTTTAATTTAATCATCTTCTATTTATTTCAATAAGTAAAAATAAGTTTTTATTTAAAAAAAATCTATGATCGCGTCCTCTAGGATTCATTTATATTTAGTTAAGCATTTTGAATTGATTTATAAAATATATCAATAAATTCTAAAGACAACTGATTACTTTATTTAGAAAGTTTCATTAAACTTTTTTTAGTGTGTACCTTAAAATTGATGATTTCATATTTTTTCAAGACAATGAAAATGATATAAAAATAAATAGACAACAAATGATGACACAAATAGAAAAAATGATTAAAATTAGTGAAAACTTAAAATTACCAAAATGTATATTTCTCTAAATCTTGTCTGCTATTATTAATAGTTGTAAAGGAAAAAGAATGAAACAATGAAACAGGGTATAATCTGTAAGATTTAGAATTTTTTATTTTACATACACAGCCATACATTTTTAATGCGATCAAATCTAAATTTGTATCGCTCTTTAAAATAATTTTCTTAATCCCTTAAGTTTGAAACAAAATTTTTTGAACTTTTAAGTTTTATGATCTATAGCAATTATCATTTGACTCATCACTTGGTTAATCATATTTATATTGTTACTCAAATCTTTTATTCAAATAAAAAATTTTTTTTTTTTTCTGAAGAATTTTACTCGTCTTAATTCTATTTCAATAAACTAATAATAATCTATTTCGAATCAAAATAATTCAATTTTCTTTTTGATAAATTTTTGATAGCTAATTACAAATTTCGTTTATCAAAAAAAAAAAAAAATGAATAAGGTCAAATTACCTAATTAATTACTTAAATTTTAAAGCAAAGCTATAATTCAAAATGAAAAATAAAATTAATTTGAAATAACCATTTCATGATTTTTCTATCATCTGAATAGATAATTTTTCACTCAAATATTAGCTTGCTTGTCAGAATTAATAAATTTATCTTGAGCTAAATATGATTCAAGTTTGAAAATAAAATTTTTTTACATTACCAAAAAAACTTTTTTGGTCTAAATTCACGGCTGTAATGCTAAATTCAATACATAGGTGGAGTTTAATGTGCTTGCTATTTTTACACTTATGCAATTATTTGTTTTGCATTCGAATCTGTACCTATGTTTGAAAGTTTTTTTAAAATTCGAATTTCGCGAATAATTATTATTTTTTTCTATTTTATTTTTTTAGAAATCTTAAAGTACAATAATTAGCTATCATCAATTAATAGTTTATCATTAGAATATTGAAAATGGCAATTAGTGGATGTGAGGCGTTTGTAAAAGGTACACACTTACGTAAAATTTTAGAAAGAAGCGGACCATTTTCTAAGATTGATTTCGAGCCGGGTGAATCAAATCTTAGTTTTCTTTCAGAAAATTGTAAAGTCTTAATTGTGGGCTGTGGCGGTTTAGGTTGTGAATTGTTACCCAAGCTCGCATTAATGGGTTTTAATCAAATTGATGTGATCGACATGGACATAATCGATCTAAGTAATTTAAATAGACAATTCTTGTTCAGACATAAGGACATAGGAAAATCAAAAGCAATAGTAGCTGCTGAATATATTAATACAAAAATACCTGGGGTTCGTGTGACACCTCATTTTTGCAGAATACAAGATAAGAATGAAAATTTTTTCAAACAGTTCCACATAGTCATTAGTGGACTGGATTCAATTGTAGCCAGGCGATGGATTTCAGGTATGCAATTAATTATATTTAATCTTTAAATATTTATTTATCACCTATAAATTATTTTTAATTATTTTGATCTAAGGTATGCTAATCAGTTTATTGAACTACAAAAATGGTGAGTTAGATAAAGAAACAATTATACCTTTTATCGATGGGGGTACTGAAGGTAGGTGTAATTTTCTTTTATATATATTGTCTTATTTTATTTATTTGAAAAATATATATAATTATTATTTTTATAAAAATTTTTCTTTTCGAAAGGTTTTAAAGGTAATGTAAGAGTTATCTTACCTGGTATATCAGCATGTATTGAATGTACTCTAAATTTGTTTCCACCACAAGTCAACTTTCCATTATGTACAATTGCAAATACTCCTAGATTGCCTGAACATTGTATCGAGTATGTAAAGGTATGCATTATAAATTAACACTTGATCATCTTTTTTTAGAATACTTGAATTGATTATTCATTGAAATTTTCTATAATACAATTAAAGTATAATATTGTGTTAGGCATCTTAAATAGTTGAGTTGTCAATAGACTTTCATTAATCCTAGTCAATAATTTTTTTTTTCTATTTTGATTAGAAAGGAGATGTTAACTCTATTATTTTTTTACAATTTGAATCAATTAATTAGTAATTAGATTACTAGCTGTATATGCTTGTGAATTATAAAAAATTAATTTTACTTGTATCACGATTTTCACTTCTTTATTTTTCCAAATGATTAATATATTTATTATGATTTATAGACTTTTTTGAATTAGTTTTTAAAAAAATGAAGTAATTATCTATAGATAAAAATAGATTATAAATAGAATTAAATAAAATTAATTAATCAGCCTAGTTCCGTTTGATTACCTTAAAACTTTCATTTACATAATTCTGAAAACATAAATTGTTTATTTTGAAATTTCTTATATTAATTTTTTTTTTTATAAATAGAATAATTATTTTAAAAACTTTAAACATAACCAATCTCAGTATTATAACTTTTTTAATAGTCAATTAAGAAAAAATTAGGATTTTGCTAAAAATTATTTCATTAAAGAATTTATTCAGTCTTTAAATTCGCACGGAATAAATTATTAATAATATAATTTATGATTCTAGACATTCAACTGTTTCTTATTTAACTGAGTAAAATCATATACACGTATGAATCTCTAACATTTTTTTTTGAATCTACATATCCTATAATCATAGAAATTTCATAATATAGGTACTCTTGTGGCCAAAAGATAATCCATTTGGTGGGTCAGATACACCAATAGATACTGACGATTCAAATCATATTAATTGGGTGTACGAAAAATCACTTGAACGTGCAAAACAATTCAAAATTGAAGGCATTACTTATCGCTTGACTTTAGGTGTTTTAAAACATATCATACCAGCAGTTGCTAGTACGAACGCACTTATTGCAGCGGCTTGTGTAACGGAAGCTTTCAAATTGGCAACTAGTTGTTACGAAACGATGAACAACTACATGATTTTTAATGACACAGATGGTATATATACGTACACTTATGAACAAGAAAAAAATCCGGAGTGTATTGCATGTTCTGATGTGATCAATAAGCTTGAATTTAAGTTTAGCAACAAATTAAAGGATATTGTCGATTTTTTGTGTGCATCAAATATTTATCAAATGAAAGCACCATCTCTGATTACTACTGATTATTTGGGCAACAATCGCACCCTATTTATACAAAATGTTGAATCACTTGAACAGGTCACTAAATCAAATTTGAGTAAAACACTCAGAGAGCTTGACCTTCAAAATGGTCAAAATATATTGGTCGCTGATTCGACCTCTCCTAAAACATTGACTTTTCATCTCAATTTAAGCAATTAGATAATTGAATTCGTTAATAAATAATTTTAAAATTAAGTTTTAGATCTATAAAATTTTTCAATGAAAATTAAGTGAGCGGACGATTTAATTTATTTGAATATTTTTATTTATATGCAACATGTGAATATTATTTAGATGTAAATAAATTTTTATTTTTTTTTAATCGTAATTAATCATTTTTAATGTACAAAATTATTTTTAATAAATATTAATTTTTTTTTGTTGAGATTTTCTAAAAAAAATTTTATCTTTTTTTTTCAATTATTATTTTCAACTCACAGCTCATGAAATAAAATAGCTATTATAAACTTATTAGGAATAAAATAATTTTATGATGCATAGCTATTTAATTTGATAATTAATAAACCCATAAATAATCAAAATATTAATTTTTTCCAAAGTTTACAATTGAAACTTATTGATGAATTTATATTAAAATTTGTAAATTTTAGCTTTTTTTTTTTTTTTGATTCAACTAAATCTATTTAAAGCTTTTTTAGATAAAATTTTAACGAAAATTGAAAAAAAAAGAGTTTTATAAATTACTTAAATAATTAATAATTTTCTTTAAGAAACTTTAATTTATAAACTCAATAAAACCTACAGTAGTTTTTGTTGGTGATAAAATCTACCTGTACTTAGATTTACAAAAGTAAGAATATAGAGTCATCCTATTTTACGAAATAATAGCTTGCTTATACTAAATTAGAGACCGCCCTTAATTTTATTCGCCAAACATTGCAATGATTCGTAAAAAAAATTCTCAAACAAAAATGATTAAGAACTTTTTACATGATTGATATGAAAAAAAAGGTAAATATTCATTAAATTGATTGCTGATTCATTCAATAGATTCATTCACAAAACATGAATGGTCTATGCATGATAGCAATAAAGATTTAAAAATGTACTAAATGTATCTGATGATCTAATAGTTCTTATATACTATATGATTATTGAACTCATAGAAATCAATTGAAAAAGTTTTGATCAATAAGGCAATAGGGCTGGATGATTGCAAGAAGGTATTGTGTTAGAAAATTATTTAATTGATATTTTAAAGATTTTAGTTTTACAACAGGTGATTAGTTTAGGTAATGCTGGTGAATAATTTCTAAAATATAAATTCAAAAAGTACCCTACTATAATATATTTTAAATATTTTAACATAATTTAAAATATTCTAAATTTTAAAACAAAAAAATTTCTAAATGGGCATTCACCAACTTCTCTCAAAATCATCTCACAAACTTCGATTCACTTCTCACCACATCGTCTATCATTGAAATTTTTGCAGATTCATAAATACTTTAAAACTACGCAGTTTGTCTTTAGAATCAGTCATTAATTGTTCATGAATTAGTTTGATTTATAAGATGTAAGAATATCGACTTGACTTGATACAAATAGTGAATTTTGTTGTGATGTTCGCTTATCAATAAACATCAGCTCGCTATTTTTAACAAAAAAAAAATTTAATCAAAGAACGTGCTATCAAAGTTTAAAGTGTGCATCTTAAATTAGAAAATTCAAAAAAGATCTACAAAATTTTATTGCCCCCGTCAGCCTGACCTTATGTTTGATTGTCTATAGCGAAACTTAAAATTGATTGTGAAATATCAAAAATAATATTGAAAATTTCAAAAAAATCTTTTTAAATAAAGTTTTTCGATTTGGACCAGAAAAAAACTTGTAAAAGTTAAAGCCCTAAAAAAACTATTGCAATTTAGATAAAAATGGGATCTGTTCATGTTGAACTACTTGAAAAAGAACTGTGGAAAAAGTTCTCAACAGTAACTAACGAAATGATAGTAACGAAAACGGGTAGACGTATGTTTCCTATTGTCAAATTAAAAATTTCAGGCTTGAATCCAAAAGCATTCTACGAAATGAAATTGGAATTTGTTCAAATAGGCAATCATCGTTGGAAGTATATGAGCGGCGGTTGGCAACATGGCGGCAAAGCGGAAAGTCAAGGCGGTCAAAGCATTTACAAGCATCCCGATTCACCTAATCTAGGTACGCGTTTTGATTTTATTTTTTTTTCAAATTTAATTCTATTTTAATTATTTATTTATTCATAAATCGCACTGATAAAAATAAAAGGTGAATTTTGGATGAAGAGAGAAGGTATACATTTTTCTAAAGTCAAATTGACAAACAAACCAAATCCTGCTAATGAACAGGTAAAATTTATTTAGTTATTTGATTTATCACACATATTATTTGTATTTTTGTTATAACCTATAAATATTAGAAAGAAATTTTTCTTTTGACGTATCTTTAATTAGTAATAATTATCAATGGCATTCTTTTTTTTTTTTTCTTCGCCCTATAAATTTAGGTTGTGCTTAATTCTTTACATAAATATCAACCTCTTGTTCAAATTATTCAGCTAGATTCAACAAGTGAACCTTGTCAAATTTTCAAATTTGATTTTCCGGAGGCTGAATTTATTGCTGTGACAGGTAAATCTATATTTAGTTTTGTTATGCAAAATACGAATTTTATTTTTGTAATACGTTATACACTTGTATTGAGTTTTTTTTTTTATCAAATTAGCCTATCAAAATGAAGAAATTACAAGTTTGAAAATTAGGTTCAATCCATTTGCGAAGGCGTTTCAAGATACACGTGAACGTCCTTTAGATATGTTTCCGTCTGCATACAATAATTCAAATCATCTATCTAGCTTATCGCATTTGAATAGTTCAAACATAGGTGTTACAAACAATGGTAATGGCAATGTAATGCTCGGTTCAAGTGCTTCTAATGGTTCATTAGTTATCTCGTCGTCAACTAATCACAATTCTTCTAACTATTTGGAACGAACAGTGAAATTAAGTCCTAATTCATTGACTGGATCTAACGAATCACCAAACAGTAACAATAGTCCTTCAAATCTTTTGAATACAGCATCATTAGGTAATAATTATGCTAATCCGTATACTGCACACGGTTATTTATCTGCGAGTGCAGCCGTTGCTGTTGCTTGTAATAATCGATCTACTCCCACAACATTCTCAATGAATAACTATTACGGTCCGAATCAGAATGCGACTTATCAGGATCTGACGAATTCGCTGGGAAATTTAAGTAACACTTTAGCTACTTACAATGGTCTTCAACAACCTGATACGATGGTTTCATCAAATAGTCCGACGCACTCGTATAATAATCTTATTTTGAATACAACATCAACTACAACCGCCAACAATCCATCAGCCAATTATAATAATTTGGTGAATAGCCAGTCTCTGTCACTGACATCAGGTGAACAATCAACTACTAGCAATAATTCATCGAATGGATCAAATAATAGTTTTTTAATTAAGACTTCGAATTCGCCTATTACAGCTGATCTGTCATCGCCAAACACTTATCTATCTAGCTCATCAAGTTCTTCAAGTTCTTCTTTATCATCTAGTTCATATTGTGAACGTTACACTCCATTAAGAAGTCACAGATCTATACCTTATACTAATATAAAATCGGCAGGTGAGTATTGAAATATTCAATAAATTTATTTTTTAGAAATTTCCTGCGTACATTAAAATTTTTTTTAAATTTATTTGAAATTTTTTTAAATTTTCAAACCAGATTAATCAAAAAGGATATTTAAATCATTTTTTGATGAATAATGAAATATAGAAATAATCAAATAATGATTAAAATTTTTTTAATTTTTACATTTGACTCAGTGATTTAATTGTTATTGAAATTTTCTAAAATTTTTGTAAACTTCCTGTAAAATTTTCGAAAATGATTTTTTTGTATTTTTTACAAAATTTTTTGTAATCTTAATTTTTTATGCCTATTTTTATTTTTCCATTATTTAGTTGGCCATCCAGCAGCCACATACTACTATAATTCATGGACGCAACAATCTTCCGATCTTACAAATTGGACAATTACACCTGAAGGTTGTTATCCATCAGTTAATTAGAGTGATTTTTGCATTTGATTTTTTCAGAATGGCTATGAATCACAGCTTGTCAACTCATTAATTCTAACTTATGCAACAATGAATCTTAANNTGCGAAGTAATTTTCTCATATAAAACAATGACTTATTCACTAAAAGATTTCATTTTTTCTTGAAATAGCAAAAATAATATATCAATCGAAAAAATTATAATCAAATAAATTCGGTAGAACCAAGAAAAAAAAAAAGATGAGTAAATAATGAAGTTGATAATGTAATTTCGTGAAAAAAAAAAAAGATAATTGAATTAGATTTTTGTTTCAAATTAATCTTATACTTGAAAAATAATCGCTTTCAATTTTTTTTGAGCGATCTGTAGATTAACATTTTTCGCCCTATATATTTTTCCTATAAAAGCCATGAAATTTTAAAATTAAATTTTCTTTGAAAATTTGAATGTTTTTTAAATTAAAATTGATGAAATCTATTCAATTGAAACACGGCCTTAAAATTTCTGAACATATAAAAGGGATTAAACAACATTGTATAAATCAAGAAATTTTTTATGACCTTTAATGAAGCTTAGTCTGAAAAAAAAAGGAGCCAAACTAAAAAAAAATTGACCACCTTTAAATCCTTTAATATTGTCTGATGAAGTTTTTTACTATAGTTTAGCTGACAAATATAAAACAAAGTAACTCATTTTTTTCATAAGCTGTCCAAATGAACACGATTATTTATGAATATTCTAAGACTTTGAAGTTAGTGGAGGCCTAAGCACAATCTTTGAAAATTTAAAACAAACAAAATTTTATTTTTTTTATTAACATCCACGGCCAGTACTTAATGCTACTTTATGCATATAATATTGAAAATTTAGCGTGTAACAAGGCATCTAACATTTCTTACTGAGAATTAGAAAAACCAAATTAGTACTGAATTAGTACTAAATTAGTACTAATAGAATATAAATCTAATGTGCTTACGCTATAAACTGTGATATGGAACCGTAGAAATGAGGCTGCTTGAAATTTATGATTATTAAATCTGAAAGGTTTAAACATGACTTACTACTAATTAATGGACTCAAAACTCCACATAAATTACGATCTCCGACCTACAACAACTCATAAATGTCGAACTGCTGACCAACTATTTAACTCAAATGAATTATTCTTTCCCTCTTTTTTAGTCAAATTGTTTCTATTAAATTTTTTAAAGAAACATTTGGCACAGTTGAGTTCACAAACAATATTTATTTATTAGTATATTAGATTGAAAATGTATATACATTTATTAGTACTTTGAATAGAACTCTTTTTAATTATCAATCACTACTGTATAATCAATAAAACTCTTGTCGCACAAATCGAGTCAGCTGATCGCAAAATTTTTATTTGTTTAACTTTCAATTTTCTTATTTTTATTACTGAAAATTTAAATGTCTGAATTCAGTCCACAACTTACGCTTTTTATATATTACTGTTTGGTGGTCGAAATTTAATTCTAACATTTTTGAATTATTGCCCATAAAATTTATTTTGAATAGTTTCTTGAATACCTATTTATCAAAACAGGATAGATTCATTTTTTTTTTAATTTAGACTTTTTGGTTGTGTATTGAAACAAATTAACATCTAACACTCTTTAAGCAAACCTTTAGTTTTGAAACTGACAAAATATTTTTTAACAATAAATTCTCCAGATATTCGAAGATGAAGTTTTAGCCTTTCAGGACAGTAGTCAAAAGAAAATTTTCGTAAGAATTTATCATCTACGTACGAAAAGATGGAACTAGAAAGCTATATTATATATTTGACTAAAAATAAATTAGATTTCTAAATATAGATTTTTTAATCATAAACTGAGTAATGAGTAATCAAAAGTCACCAACTAGTATTTTTTTTGAAATAAGTTCTCAACTTATAAGAATTTAAATTTACACACTTTGATTTTAAATACTAAAATACGTATCTGTGACTGACTTCAAATTCTAGAGAGCAAATATTCATAATTATTAGTTAAAAATATAAATTATTAATTACAGTCTTAATTTTTTTTTTTAATTAAAAACAAACATTACAACTGTTTATATTTGAAATTTGGCGATTTGAATATATTTGAACTTTTTTGTGGGATAAACTTGAGTTTAGTTTAAGTTAGCTACTAAAATATCATAAATAGCATTATCTTATTTGAGTTATTTAAATTTAAATTTTTTGACAACATTTTGAAATCTGCATTAATAATCTTGAAATTAAATGTATAATTTTAATTTAAATATTTTGATTGATTTTTTTTTTAATTACTTAAATTGAAACATGAAAAAGGTAAAATCTTTAATTTAAAAATTGAATTTGGTTAAGAAATTTTACAAAAAAAATTATTTACACAATGAAATATTGACGGAATCGTGTGAAAATTCTGTGACAACAAAAATAATCTAAAATTTTGGTTATAATTAATAGGAATTCAAATAGAATAATTAGAGATTGCATTTTTTTTTATTGTTTTTAAAAATATAAAAATTGAAACCGCTATTAGACAAAAAAAAAAAATATTATGAAAAAAAAATTACCACACATAAAGAAACTTAATTGAAATAGGTTGAAAAGACAATAAATATAATTTTGTATGGCTTTGAATAATATACTGATTGCATGGCAATATAATTTTCTTAATTCTAAAAGTTTGTTGGTTCAAATGCGTCCAAATTAACCTATAGCACTAACGTAGCTAATGGACTGGAATGAAATCTTAAATGGTGAATTCAAAAGACTAATTTTTTTCACTATCTTTTTTTATTATTATAGATCAACAGACAATACACCTATATCGTTAAAATACAGGTGTAGAATTTTCAGATGATGAGCTCTCAAATTTGATTTAGAAAAAATTACGCATTTATTACGAACTCCTAATTATCAAAAATCCTTTAAAATTTTTAGTTTTTGCAACTGAAAATATTTCTTTAAAGATTTTTCAGAAAAAAAATCCTTTTAAGAATTCGATGCTTTGAGTACCTTTTACTAAAAGCTCCAATAAAAATTGTTTAATTAGTTGAATTTTCTTTATAGAAAAAAATTAAGTACCTTGAATTTAATGCGCTTTATAGGCTTTTAGTGAAAAAAAGAAAAAATACAAATCAAGATTTCATCTCTGGTAAAAAGATGCACATTGTGTGCAAAAAAAAAAGTACATAGATATACACTAGAGGTGCTCTCAAAATATTTATTTTAAAGATGTAAAATAAGAAGCGAATAAATGTATTTTAGAATGCAAACGTACTTTAACATTGTGCTTATTAAGAACCCTTGTAATACAAGTGAATATAACTATTGATTTTTAAAATGCATTCATTTGTATGGATGCGAGTTGAATTGTTTCTCGTTCAAATCAATAAGTGATGACTTGCCTTTTTTGAATCTTGTAGACAAACAACGATGTGTATATGTGATCAAGATGTATTTTAAGATTCATTGTTGCATAAGTTAGAATTAATGAGTTGACAAGCTGTGATTCATAGCCATTCTGAAAAAATCAAATGCAAAAATCACTCTAATTAACTGATGGATAACAACCTTCAGGTGTAATTGTCCAATTTGTAAGATCGGAAGATTGTTGCGTCCATGAATTATAGTAGTATGTGGCTGCTGGATGGCCAACTAAATAATGGAAAAATA
>BLXL01010318.1:0-18612 GCA_023170135.1 Acarapis woodi
TATATGGAATATAATAAATTGTATTAACTAATTTTCAAATGTAATTATTTCGAATTTATAAATTCAATTGAATGGCAATCACTTGATCGGCAATGCAAATAAATTTTCAATAATTTTCTAAATATTATTTCGGATATGATTAGAAGCAAGTTCAATTAACTTGCAATTTTTGTATCAAATTTTCATTTTTATATTCAAAATTCAAACTTTCGTAAATAAATTATTGTATGATAATTGAAGTGGTGTAATAAAAAAATAGTTATTTTCCAATTGTTGAAATATTTCATGGTAATACTCAGATATTATCTGAATGCTTCAACTAGTTTTTAGTTAATTATGATTCAAACTTTACATCCCTTTATTAGTTGATAAATTTTCTAAATTAATTTTTAGTTTCGAATTGAGAATAATTATAATTGTTATACTAAAATTCTAGAAATTCTAAATCATTGTTAATTCAGAAAATAGTCTAATCTAATTTAGACAAAGAAAATTGCCTGAAATTGGCAAATTAAAAATTTTCAAATTACTTGTGAAAATATCTTATCTTGAAAATTTAGAAGTTTATAAAAATTTTGAATTTTAAAAACAATTAAATAGGAAAAAAATATCACATACTTATAGATATATTAAAAAAAAATTTTTTTGAGAACAATATTGATTTAAATGCAATAAAAATTTAAAAGTTTTCAATTCCGATTAATATCCATAATTTTTATTTGATGAATTTGTGTAAAAATATAAAATTTATAATTTCTTTTGGCATTTACCAAAAAAGGCATTCATTATAAAAAAAAATATATTATATTTAGAGAATTAATTTTTTCATAATATAAAATTTTAAGAGACATTTAATATAATTATCAAAAAACCAGAAAGATTTTTTCGTGTTGAAATTCAATTTTTTTTTAATTGATTCATCTATAAATTACAAATTTATTAGCCTTCAATTATTAATTATAGCCATTTTATGATGAGCGATTGCTATTTTAAGCAAGAAAACATACATTTTTGCTATTTAATTAAATAATGATAAAATTTAATTTTCGCTACATTTCTTAACATGCTAATGAGCATGAAGTTAATAATACGATCAAGNNTTAGAAAATTATTGAAAATTTATTTGCATTGCCGATCAAGTGATTGCCATTCAATTGAATTTATAAATTCGAAATAATTACATTTGAAAATTAGTTAATACAATTTATTATATTCCATATACTATTTTATTGAACTATTCAACTGTAATTAAAAGTTAATATCGAAAATTCTAAATCATTCCATATTGACTTACCTTTTTAATTATTCAAATTAATGTATCATATATCATACGATATATTTGTTGACACAAAATTTTTAGATATTATCAAGGTTGAAATTCAATTAAATCAAATTTGATTTTATTTAAATAAAAAAATTCAAGCTATCATTTTTTTAGAAAATGTTCGAAATTCCGAATAAATTGCCCAAATATTTGTCTCCACAAATTTTTTATTAAAAATCATTGATTAATTTCTGATTAGTTTGTTGATAAAATAAATAAAATAAATAAAAAATAAATTGTCAATTATCATACATTGTGGTAAAGCAACCATTTCTAACAAACGATTTACTAAAAAAACGGCGCTAAAGCAAACGAAAATTATCAATTTCATTGGTTTGACTTAATTTTTTTGAATTGAGTTACCTCATCAAATCATCTGATCAATGTGAAAAATATGAACCGATAAATAATATTTATTAATAAATGTATAATTAATATAACATTGTGTTAGTATGACATTTAAATTATAATGCATTAATTTTTATTTGAAAATTGTATTATGACATGATCTTATGAGAAATAATATTTCCAAAAAGCAACAGAGATTTTTTTTTCGAATCAAGATTACATTTAAGTCTGTGAAAATTTCAAATTGAATTATTTATTGAAATATATATAAAAAACTCATTCTTAATATTTCTTGTGTAATTTTAGTTTTTTTCTTTACAAAAATTTAATTTTATAAAATTTAGCAATAAATTTAATAACATCAATAAAAAGACTGTTTCAAATTTTTTCAATGATAAATTAAATCAACTTTTGCCAAAAAAATCAGATTTAGTCAGCATAATTTGAGTTTTACACTGATGCATATTGAACAAATTTTCGATAAGTAAAATTAAAATTGTTTTAGCACTTTTGATATTCCTAAATACCTTTTAAAAAATGTTTCCGGCAACTACACTAATTAGATTTTCTTTTATTAAAAAATTATTGGAAAATCATTTTTCTGATCAAATTTTAACGATTATTTAAATGATGATTCCAAAATGTTCTTAAGAAATTTGATAAATTTGTTCTAAATTAAAATCATAAATAATTTTTGAAGTTTGATATCGACTTTTTGCTAGATATATTGATTTAATGAAAAATCGTTTTTGTCTATTGCAACCTTTTTCCGTCAATTTATATAACTAACTTCTCTAATAGCTGAATAAATAATTATTTTTGATGAAATATTTCTTAATAGATGAAATGAAACTTATATTCTTTATTTACTTGTGAGTTTATTTAAACTTTAAAAAACACTTTTACAATGTGTTGATAATTTTTTTCGATTTTCCTCCATTACTTGAAAAATTGTGATTCAAAATATTAAAATTAAAAAAAATGAATAAAATTTAGAATAAATCTTTGATTAAGAAAACATTAGAATTTAAACACATAAAAAATTTGAAAATCAACCATTATTCAATTCGAATTTTTTTATTATATTTATATACTACTTTTTTGATAAATAAAATAATCGTCAAATACGTAGCAAGTTTTTTATTGAAGAACAAATCTATTGTCGGGAACTTGAAAATAATTTTTAGAAAAGCTATATATTTTTTATTGCGAATGTTCAATTTTTCTAAGTATTTGATTTAAAATAAAATTCATTTTCAAAATTAAAGTGAATTAAAATTATAATGGTAATACAAATCGAAAGAGTCAAATCATATAAATGATTCCTGTATTGAAAAATGAAAAATTATTTTAAATCACACAAAGACGCAAGTGTCCAACGAGCTCTGGACTTGTTTAATCATATCATTAATTAAATGAATTATTTTTAAGAACATAGCATTCTTGCATAAATTCTTTTTGTGTCGTGTTCGAAACAATTGAAATTTCGGACTATTTTTTACTTGAAAATATATTTATAAATTGTTGTCGCAATTTTGAAATTTCAAGACATTAGACTAAAATTTGAAAAAAAAATGATTTATTATTTAATTAGAAGATTTTTTTTATTTTTCAAAAATTTTCAAAGCTTAAAATTTCATAGTTTTTATACCGAATTGAGTAGATTGTAATTTTTGATTTTTCAAGATTTTACAAATAAATTTTAGCTTAATTATTTATCAACAGGTGATTTTTATTTTATCAATCTTAGAATGATTAAATTCTTTGATTTTTAAATTAACAATAGTTTTGTTAAATGATAAATTACAAAATTTATATACAAATATTATATTCAAAATGGAATCACTTATTCGTTCTTAAATCAAGCAAAACTCATTTCGCTTGTTAATTTAAAAATTTGTATAACATATGTTTTTATTGAAGAGATAAGATACATTAGTTTCTTCAAATAAATAAAAACTTTTTTCTGATTGACAGTTTTCTCATATTAGACCATTTTCGTTTTATTTATTTGAAGTATAAAAAAATATTCAAAATAAGTCTAAAAAATAAAATCATATATTTATAAATTAGATATCAATTTGATATAAAACATAAATTAAGAATAATTTACCTGTAGATTACATACAAAACATAGATTACTCATTGATTGGAAAATATTATCTAAAAAAAGCATTTTATGAAATCTTAGATGTGGTTGAAATATAAATATATGGGGTTTGAAGATCGAAAAAATTCAAATAATTATTGAGAGCACAATCGCATATAATAAATAGCATTCATACTTAATTTAGTGTTTAGTGAAAAAAATGTTCAACAATTGCGATAAAAAGCGATTGGTCGAATATTCACCCTAAAATGATGTCAAAAAGTATTCGTCCGTAATGGAGGTTCTAATCTTTCTAATATAGATCTCTTTTTCTCTCTTTGACACAAACATGCATCTGATACATTTGCATTCAAATAATTCGACTGCTCGTGTGAACGAAAAGTCCTTATGTCATGATTGTAGTTTACGTGTTAAGAATAAAAGCGAAAAACAACTTTTTCATCAAGAGAACTTCTCAGTAGTTTGTGTGTGTATGTGTGTGTATAAAAGTTGAATAATTCCACGCATGTACCGTTTTGAGCGAGTAAAAAAGTTCTCTCTTGTTCGCTTTGAAAACGTCAGCATATTTGCTTTTTTAGTTGGGAAGCAACATTTAATTAGTCAGGTTCTAATCTTTTTTTTCGCATTTTCAGTTAGTTATACGCGCAGAAAAAAAGGAAAATATTATTTTTTGTTTTTGCTTTTTTCAATCTCTCTTCCTTGCAAACGAACTTCTTATGTTTTTGTGTAATCTTCAATCAAACTTAAAATTCTGGTGTCTACGAGTATATTTGTGTATTGAATGTGTACAGGTGGATAACCAAATTTTAAGATTAAAAATTTAATCGATTCAAATAAATAAGAAAAATACGTACCTTGTTTTTATTATTATTTTTAATTATATAAGATAATACATAATTTAATATATATAAAGTTAAATATTTATATTTAATATATTTGAATGATAATTCTCAACATATCAAAAAAAAAAAAAAAACAATAACAAAAGTAAGTCTTTCTATACCAATGAATCGTTTGGTTCTATTTATTTTTTTTTTCAATTTTTGACTTCATTTTGTGGTGTACTCGATCATATTCTATTTTTTCATCAAACAACTCACTTAAAACTTTGAAGCTCATTAGATTATTTAAGAAACAATTAAGCCTAATAATTTTAAATTTTTAGCAGAAAAAAATTGCTTTGAGTTATAAATTAAGTTTTTGTATTATTGCTTTTGTTCTGGAAAAAACGTTTTTTTTAGTTGTTGAATTTGGTGGACATTTGTTTACTTGTCGTTTTTATCATGTATTTCTACCTATCTTATTCAATTAGTGTATGTGTATACTAAGTGCAGCAGCACAGATTTAGTGTTTTAGAGATCATATACGTACACAATTTTACTATAGAGACAAGTGAATATTCTTCGAGTTCTACACATATACATTTATACTACTACATAGTAACTATACTATTTTCAATAGATCGCATTTTAATGCATTAGAAATTTCTGTATATGTTGAAATGTCAAATGTGTTTGGATTAGAATTTTACATCTTTCTTTTCACGTGCTCTTGTTTATTGAAAAAAAAAAATTTAGACTCAATTGAAAAAATTATTATTATTTATTCGCACGAAAAAAAAATAAATTTTTCACTATTTTTCGATCTTAGTTTTTGTTTTTATGCGATCATTATCTGAATAGATTGATTTATTCGAATTTGAAAAAAAAATTATCATTTTCGATGTTAATAGATATTCATTTAAAATAGAATATTGATATTATTGAATTTTGATGACGGTGTAAATGTCATTGCAAAAGCATATCAATATTGAATTCATCTTAACCGTAGAAAATATAAAAAAGTCCATTATTTCTACAAACAAAAGACTGCTTAAATAGTGAAAATTTGAAATTACAATATCAACAGGTTGATTTCACCAAATCTAATTTCGATGATCTTCATTCCTGATAATTTTTCTTCCGTCAAAGCAAATTCTACAATAAGAAATTCAAAAAATATTTTTGTGTTTTAATTTTTAAATTTAGATTTCTGAATATCTATTTCATGAAAAAAAAAATCTCCTGAAGTTGGTAAAAAGTTTTTGATACGGAAAGATTTCAGATTTTTATGATAAAATTTAATAAGTTTTGAAAATTAATATTCGCTTTTTAAAATCAAGCAAATCACTTTCAAAACTGGAAATTAAAACTCAATCTAAAGTTTTAATTGCCAATAATTTTTTGATTAGATTACTTTCAGATTTTCAAAGTAAGGTGATAAATGATAGTAAGGTATATACAACTAATTTTTTGCAGACAATTTGAAGAAAAAAAAAACTACAAAGATTGTGATTCATTTTTGATCTGAACATATTTTTTTGTGAATTAATATAAATATTGATTTTATGCTAAATATGAGAATACACAAATTGTATTCGCAATATTGCCGAAACAAGTGTGTATAAGATTCTGTGCATCAACCTTGCCTCAAATCTTCAAATGATTTAAAACCAGGTGTTCAATACGTGTACATTCTAGTTCATTCGAAAAAAAAAAATCCAATTGCCAGCTTTAAAAACTTTTTTATAACAATTCAATTATATTTTTCAGTATTTTAGTAGTATGATATTTTATCTAATTAAAATTTTCTGCCTCTAAACGACCACTGAATCTAATATGATAATTAATAAAAAATTTGAATTGTGCAATGTGAATTCTATAAATTTTGTATCTTTATTTTTGGCAACAGTTGTTAAGCATCATTTCACAATATTCACTATACTTGAAAAATTCGTATATGTTGAATTCGAAAATTGATGTAAAGTGTGTAGATTTTATATCAAAAATCTTGATATAATCGTTTTGTATATATATACAACTTTTCTAACCTGCATGAGCATCTAGCATATAAACAAACATATATAAGCTTTCGAATTTTGTGAAATTAAAACGTACATTCGAGAATCGATCTGAATAAAGGGAAATTCCCGTATCCATTCCCTTTGTTTTGATTGTTTTTTTTGTTTATTGTTAGCCAGTCCTTATGCAAAAAAAAAATTTTTTTTTTGGACTTGTTCTCTTGTGCGTTCAAATCTTCTGTTCCACTCTTGAATAAACTGTTCTATGAACGCTGATCTAGAGTAGGTTCTTGCTTTGTGCATTTAAGTTGTGAACCTTTTTTTATTTTCATCTGGACTTTTCTATACAATTCTTTACTTGATTAAACTTGGTTCTAATTTTTCTTGCCTTTCAACTTAGTATTTTTTATATATTAAAAGTGCTAATATTTTATTGCTTCTTACCTGGTTTTGATTTTTTCTGACTTAACTTAACCTTGCGCCTATTTTCAGTGTTTCAAAATTTCTCTTTCAAGTTTTTTTTTCTAAAAAATTATTCCACAAAATTTTCATATTACAAGCACTTTATCGAAAATTCTTTAATCACAGACAATATTGATATTGGTTTAATGATTTCATCAACATTTATCATAAAAAAAAATTTAATTAGATAATAATTGAATGAGATAAGATATTCATGAAACTATAAAAAGTATTGAGATTTTGCTGAGGAAAGAAAAAAATATAAAAATAATATTCTTTGTAATTTTGGAAAAATTTTATAACAAAAATAATTTATGTCCGATAAATAATAGATGTGAAAAGTCAAATATTATTATTATTTTTTGGTAACGTATTTTCATTGAATATTTTGAATGCATTTAAATACATATTATTTAGAATTTGAAAATTACGAATATTCTTTTCTTTCAAATAAATTTTATGTGTTTTTTACAAATGATTTATTTGAAATATCATTAAATTGAAAGAATATACTTTTGCAAAATTAATAGTGAATTGAAATTTTCAAAATTTGGATTCGACACAAATATATGATTTTTTTTTTTAATCCCTACATGTGTTTTCTCCATTTTATATGTATCTTGTTCATATTTTAAGTTTCAAATCACAATAAATTTTTCGATTTTATATCTTATATATATATATATATCTGCCCTTCAAAATTTTGAATTTGATTAAATAAATTTACACATCAAAGGCTATCGAAGTGTTCATTCAAAAGCAAAAAATATTAAGCTAAATTTTTTCAAACTAAAGTGAAATTGAAAAAGATTAATTATAGACAATCAATTTTATAAATTTTTCGAATTTTGCTTTCATGAAAATCTAGCGCATTTGATAGAAAAAAAAAATTTTAATTTTCAGAGATATATTAGATCTATTAATGAAATTTCCATTTATTTTTGAGTGATCAATTATAAGAATAAATTAATATTTTATTGACAATATTTTATTGATTGTCATAACATAATTCTTTGTTTTTTTAAAATCAATAAAAATTTTGAATCGCTATGAAAATTTCATTTTAAGACAGATGAGATTCAAATACAATAGATTATCAGTATATTTGGTGAAAAAAGCGTAAAAATTAGATTGCAAAAAAATGAAAAATAAACTTTTTATTTTGTTTGGATCAAATAAAAATTATAATACTCAATTATAATTTAAACAAGCTAGCAGTAATTCTACTGAATCTTGAAATATTTTAATAGGTAGCATAAATTTAATTATATAGCAAAAAGTAGTTTCTTTCTTATGAAAAAAATTTGTATTTGAAGAAAAATTTCACCTTTATTAGCCATTCTTTTTTGTAATAGACAGTTTCATTTTTTTTCTTATCATTTTCGTTTATTATAATTTAGTACATGATTTTTGAAAAATTTTCACTCTGATAAAATGGTCAAGCGATTTTAATTAAAGAAAAAAGATGTTTTATTTTTTTGTGTAATGTATAGTAACATGTTGACAAATATCTTAATCATCATTTGATTTTCTGTTTACGAATTAATAATAACTTCTTTTAATGAAAACTTTGAAAAAAATAATAGTCTTGATTTTATGAAGAGTATGTTATTTTAGTTTGAATCGGAGGTGGTGAGTGAGAAAGTTTTTAAGCTATAAATATCAAAGTGATAAATCATTAGATTAAATGTTCTATTGTGCTAATAAAGAAGATGCGGGAATGAGTAATGACTTTTTCTGATGTATACTAATTTTTTATACTCTTTGATTATGTTAATCATTTAATACTCTCTTCATTCGAAATAGCCCTTTTTTCCAATGAGAAAATTCATTTTTTCCCCTATTTTTCCATTTGTACTAGTTTCGATAAACTATTCTAAGCTATTTAAATCACTTGTTTGCACAGCGTAATCATGACTTTTTTGCAAATGATGACTTGTTTTTTATGCTGAACTTTAGTCTGTATATTCGATAAGTATTGTATTACTTATAAACGATCATAAGCTATCTTCAAATTTTCCCTAGAATTTATAAGATCTTCGTTTTAAATATGTCACAAATATTAAACTATCAAAATTATCTATTTGAATTATTTTTTATGGTAATTAGGCATAATAGAAATTTGTAAATTGTCATTAAATATTCATTAAAATTTAATAGGATTCAATAAACACAACAAATAAACTTATAAGTTTGTTACACAAAAAAAGTAAAGATTAAAATGAAGTTTTTTTAGAACAATTCTTATCGCCAAAAAATAGAAAATCTTTATTTTATATTATTTAAAATGAGAAATTTATTTGACTTTGAATAAGTAAGCGATACATTCAAAAAAAAACCATTATCATTCCAATTTATAAAATATTTTATTTGGTTTAATCTTATATTGAAATTCAACTGTAATTCATTTCAATAATGTTAAATTGACTAGTTAGAATAAATTTGTTTTGAGTTGTATTTGAATCATAAATTACAAATTCTTTGCCACACTCCTCTTACGCAAACTAATGCTCCTTAAATTATCAATAATTAAGGCCATTTTAATTGATATAGAACATTGCCAAATTTCATTATTGGCAAATAAATTTTTTTTTATCTTTATTTCATTTTCATTAGAATACTAATCATGTGTATAAATCGTCATCAAAGTTCAACAAATTCTCAGCTTGTATTTTCAATAGTTCTCATCATTTTTTCATTTTTTTTTTTTTCGAACTTTCTCTATAAATTTTAATTTAGATTTTTGGATTTCTAAGCCTTAAAGCTAAATGAATATAAATTAAATCAGAAAACATTCACTAAAATTGAATTTGAATTTACATATTCAAAATATTTGGAAGATTCAAGCTTCTCATAATTTTATTTAAAATAATTCAAGAAAAAATTTCACTAACTTCTTGAGTCTTTTATAATTTAACTGAAGAATCATAATTTTAGGTTTTTATGATTTCACTATTATAAGTTTTAAAATTCAGACTCTTATGTGTTTTTTTTTCAATTACAAACTTCCTCTTCTTTTCGCACTTGTTGTTTCTACCAGTATAAATCAACAAGTCTAAAATTCATATTTAAAATTGTCTGAAACCATTGAAAGAAAATAATGCCTCCAATCAAGTTGATTATCGTATGCTTTAACTTAATTGCAAGTCTCGCTTATCGAAATTAATTTATTAAACGTTCAAATATCTGTAACGACACATCGACCTTATAATCATTTTACTGATCAATAAATGGCATTGGCAGATTATTTTTTCAGCCCTTTTAAGTTCTGATTATTAACTAACAAGATTGCCTAAAAGCTAAATCTTCAATTAAAATCTAAATTAAGACTATTTTATTGACAAAATCTGACGGGCTTAAATCTTCGGTTCATACACTACACGATGATTAAATTTGAACTTTTTCATCAGATTGTAATATATTTAAAATATTAAATTCAACTTCAAGATAACATTAATTTTGATGAAAATTCGCTATTGAATTTAGATTACTATGTAATTATAAATTTTTCAAGCTTTAATTCACAAGTTTATAAAAATGAATATTATTAAATAAGTTGATAGTATTTAATTAAAAATTACAATAAGGTTAATAAATTCATCTGAATTATTAATTGAACTATTTTAATTGATTTCCGTATGGCAAATTTTTTTTACCAAAAAACAAACACCCACAACGCATTTTCAACAAAATTTTATCGTGATAGGTTTTTTACAATTTTCTTTTGGAACAAAGAGAAAATTTCAAAAATTTTTTGTATAAATTCAAAATTATTTTCAGATAATATACTTTTTGTATATAAAATTCTTTTGTTATTTTTTTTTCGCCGATAATATAATTATTAAATGAGAATATATATCATAAAGTGCAAAAAACAAACCTAAAAATTAATGACGATATTCGTAATTTAAAAAAAAAATTGATGATAATAGTTAGATAAATTAAATTGATTTTCTCATAAAAAATGGTGTTATATATTGATGTACGATATGAAGAAACGAAAAATTGCACTAAAATTCTAAATTTTTTATTTACTAACTGTATACGATTATGATATATTAATATAATTTCACATATACAATAATTGAATTTTTTAATTATAAAATTGAAATTTGTATTATTCTCAATTTTTCTTTTAAAATAAACCGATAATTACTAATCATAATTGATCATTTTATCAATCACATGTGTAATTCAAATAATTTGAGCAATTATTTTGAAAAAATTTCAAGATAATTTTTGTAATGAGTATAAAAATAGGTTTTTTTAAATACTATTGCATCGTTGATCATAAAAAATTTTAAGAAAAAAAGAAAAATTATTTTAAACTCTAATCAAGAAATCTTGATTGTAGTGATCTATTTCATTATTATAAGCGTCACATTTTTAATATTTTATGTTTCTAAATTTATCTTATTAATTATCGATAAAAAATAATATGGAACCTAAATTATAAATAATTCTGAAATATAAAATGTAAGATCATTTTCATTATCTCTTAATGGTAACCTTCGAGTTTTAGAACGCTTATAAAAAAACATCATTTTATAAGGACATTAGATTATCAGACTGTAACTCGAACATAATTTGGTCATTGGCTTAGAAATATAAAATTATTCAAATGTGCTTTGATGTAAGATAAGCAGTTCGAAAAGAATTTTCTTCAAATGTCTAGAAATGGACTGTATAAATGTGAAAAGCTAGATGATTATATAAGCTATGAGAGATATAGAAAGTATTATTAAGATTATAAAATAAATTCTTTTCGATAAATACCAATAAAATTTATTATTAAAACTGATGATTATAACTATTTATATTTATCACTTGAATTATTTATATATATACTTTGTGATATCAAAGAATGAAGTTCAAACGAATACAAACCTTAAGCGCACATTAATTTCTAGATATTCTGAAAAGAAATAATACCTAGAGAAATTAAAATATATTGTGTAAAGCAAAAAAAAAAAAAAAAACTTTATTTAAATGAATTTAAGATCAAAAACATCCATTTATTTTATTGATACTAATTCTGATCATGTAATAGTGCTGCATAAAAAAGAGAAAAAAAATTACATAATGTGTTGCACTTAATGAGTTGCACATTTCAAATCAAATTTTTTTTTCTCTAGTTGCCCAGTAATAAAAATTCTACAATGCCACAGATGATACAAAGTTATTTTATTTAGAAATTGCACAAGGTTTTTTTGAAGAATTCAAAAAATTGATCACAGGGCCGAGCAAGTAATGTAATTTCAATTGAAAAATCAATTTTTACCAATTTAGTTTGAGAATATGACACATTTGTAGTATTTGGCAATATTTGAAATTTGAAATTTTTTACTTTTATGATCAAAAATTCAAAATATACTCATGAAATTGAAAAAAAAAAAAAATTTGATTCGATAAAATACATATTAGGGATAAAAAGTGTTCAAAATTCAAGAGAAACGGTGCCCGAATCGGGAAGTCTTTTAAAAAAAAAATTGTACCGAAATATTTATTCTCAAAGAACTTAGTAGCATTACTCATCTGCGTTCATTACTCATGTTTATTATCTAGAGCATAGAAGAGACCACATAAAGTTTGTAAACTATTGCACACTAGCAGATCATACACATATTGAATAGGAGAGTATGTGGATGAAGAGAGTAGATTTTATTATATACAAAACTAATCGCATGTGTGCCTACATATCAACTCATATGTATTTAAAATATGTATATATGTTGCATTATGTTTCAACAAAGAAAAAGACTACTGCGTACAACTCTTGCAATTGTGTGGCAGGAGTGAAAAAAAGTGGTCTAAATGCATGAATGAATCAAGGCGATTGCAAACAGAGTCGAATCGACGGTGACTTCGAAGTGCACACATTGTAGACTTTTGTGCATGGGCTTGAAAATAGCTTTCTCTTTGAGTTCGAATTGCTTGATTGCTTTTGATAACCGAAAATTATCACCTTTCTATCGATATTTTTCATTAATTATTATTGGTGATTTTGATGTGATATATTTAGATCATTTTTTTTTCTATGATCTATTCAAATTTATCTAGTCATTTAATTTATTTTTTTTCTTCTTGCTATTCATGTGCGATCATTTAATCGAAGTGACTCATCAAATGAGTAAAAAAAATTCGATATAACTCATTTTTCAATTGGATTGGCAACTAAATTTTTATTTAAAATTAAAAAAAAAAACGTAGTATTCAAAAAGTAATTTTTTTATTTACATCTTTAATCGTTTTTTCAAGGATGTCGAAATAAGGTAAAAAAATCGCTCTTGAATTGTTTTCCATTTTCTATTCGGTCTAAAATTTTTTGATATTTTAACATTATTCTTTGACATTCATTTTTTTTCTAAATCGAACAATTTTTTAACAAAATTTGAATATTTTGATTTAAGTCTATTAATCTTCTATAATATCAATTATACAGTGATTTTATGTTTAGACAAATAGAATTTAAAAAAATAATTAACATTTAATAATAAAAATTATTTTATCAAGTCCTTAATTTTTTTAAAAATTTGATATTTTTCACAATTCAAATGCCATGAATCATTTTCGTTCTATATGCGCAAGAGTATGCTAAGTATTGACAAACATTTTATTTCATATACTGAAATTCATAATCAATCACGAAATTATGTTAGATGGAATTTTAACTAATATTTGATTAAGTACACCAATTTTGCGAGAAGTTCTCGAACGAAAATTAATAATCATTTTGATTTATAATTAGTATGTTTTAATTGAGTTTAATTACCTGTCTATTGTTTAATATTTGTGATGATATTTGAAAATCGAAATGAATTTCAGGGTTAATGATTTTTAATTTTGAATCATTTCGGAGAAAAAAAACGATTTGTATGAATTTACTGCCAAAAAACCTTGAAAAATTGATTGCTTACAAAATCACTCGTAAATCATTTATATTTATTAATCTTTTATTTTATTTTTTGAAATTCTATGATAAAAAAGAAAACTCTTTTTATTCTTATTTGCAAATAAATAGTAAGTAGGTAAATTTTATTTCTTTTAAACTTTCAGAATATTTATATAAATCATTATCGCATTTTTATTAAATTAATTTTAATAATTATCATTAAGAAAAAAAAAAATAAAAAATTTTAGATAACCATAACTAACTTTTTACCTTTTGCGCATGGAAAAATTATTTCTAAACATCATTTAATTATATCAAATACTATTAAAATTATTATATTGAAATTATGAAATTTATTTTACAATTTATTCAAAAAAATTACCCATCATTATTGATTAATATCCTCGTTTCGTAATATTCTGCTGCCTGAATCAATTAAAACGATCTTCAGATTTTTCTGTGCTATTTATTTTCAAAATGGCAATAAAAAACCTAATAACCATACAAATATGATTTTTTGATCTTAAAAAATATGTAATTTTTCGTTATTGAAACCAACATTTTCATTTTTCGATACATAAAAATCTTAAAAATTTGATTCCAAAAATTTTAGATAGATTAGAATTCAACAGATTATTCATTATCGAACTACATAATTGAATAAATGGTCAATTGAAAATCTAATTATTTGTTCATCATCCAAAATCTGCAATTCATATTTAATCATAACAAGATTATAAAACATTAATAAAAAAAACAAAATCTCATTAATCCTATTCACATTTTTAGAAATCTATATTTTTTTTAATTTAATATTAGAAATCTTTTAGAATTTAAAAATTGATGTTTCTCATTTACTATAATATTCAATCTTAAAAATCAGAAAATTATTTTAATTTTCTTATTTTTTTTATTTTTGATTTAGAACCCAAATATAATCACTATTATCTAAAATTTTTAGTTTAGCTCAAAACGAAAATGTCGGGAAAAAAATGTCTGTCAATAAGATAATATTCTCAAATAAGTAGTACTTAAAATGAAAAATATTTTAAGTGTGAATTTCAAAAAAGTGTCAGTTTTGTGTTAAGAAGGGCATATTTAGATTACCTATTAATAAATTCTATGAAGGCGAATAAAGATTTGCAAAATTAATGATTATACTTTGCTCTAGTTGAAAAAATTTACGGAATTATTTAAAATTATAATACTATAATTATTAATGAATTAGATCATTATTGTATCCATAGGGTTTGAAATTGAAATGATTAATAATAATGAAAAAAAAAATAGTACCTTTATGATACAATTTAATTTCTTCTTAATTCATTTTAATTGTTAATAAAACAAAATACACAAACGATTAATTTCAGTTGTTCTGTAGTTTCGTTTACTAAGCTTCAAATGAAAAAAAAGAAAAAACTTTACAAGATTTTTTTCTTTAAAACAAAATATGACTTATGAAATTACAAATATGAGATTTTTTTTTCAAATGTAATCAAATGTTTTGGTGTAATGAAAAGTCAGATAATAAATCATGTTTGATGATTGAATAGCTCTAATTTGTCATTTTGTCTCTATGCGTTTGTGTCGCCATGCGGTCATTGAGTGTAAGTTATAAATTCGATCAAAGAACACGTGTCAACTTATTTCGTAAATTAGATGATGAAATTTAAAGTGTGCTGAAAATTATGAATATCTAATCAAATGATTCTAATGAGATCGATAAAGCAGTTTTATCAAAAAATAAAATATAAGTATGAATGACAATGTGTATTGATTAATAGAATAAGATTCGATAAACTAAATATATTAATATAACGATAGTTTTTATTATTTTTTTATTCGATTCATATCTAATCAAACTGATTAACTTATAGAAAATTTTTATAAAAGTAAATATTTCATTGATACGGAATTTTAGCGAAATAAATTTGAAAATTGTAATTTTGTTAGCGCAAACACAAAATGAGTAATAAAAAATATTTCTTACAATTTAATATTTGATTAGCTAGATTATTTAATAATTTAAAGAAGAAATTTTTCTTTTCACAGGTTCCAAGAATCAGAAAATTAAATCGAGAAACAGCATAAAGTGTCTTTCCAACTTTAAAATCATTTCATCAACATTTTATGTATTGAATCCACTGAAAAAAAATATTGAACACGTTGACAAATTAAAGTCAAACCTCGAAAAATAAAAAAAAAAAAAAAAGAACAATCTCGAATATAAAAAAAACTTTTCAATCGATATATTTATGAAAGAAACATTCGTATGAGATACTTGGAAGTTTAAGTTTGGAAATTATAAAATAAAAGCATTTATCGAATTAACAGCACACTCAGCCAACAAATTAACCTTAGTCGAATGTTTACTAAAGTTCGATTAATTTTTAGAAACTTGTAAATGTTTAATATACATTGTCAGGAGCAACATTTGAAGTGCTAAAATTCCGCATCTAATGTAAGTTCTTAAAAATATTAAATTACTGTAAAAAATTATCTATAAAGTTATTTCAAAATTTATCGATATTTACGCAACAAAGTTAAAGTGTAATTTAGTTCCCAAATATAAAGGTCATCAATATACGAATTAATTGATTACCTTAAGGTCTAAAAGTCAACTTCTGTGCAACACTAATTTATGAATAGTTTTGAAGTTTATTAATCTCATACTTTTGATTTAATTTTAAAACCAAAGAAAATTAGAAGAAAATTTTGCCAACAATAAACCTCTTTATTAACTGAATTAGCATCATTGTACGTTTTTGTCCATTAAGATAAAAAAATGATTAGAAATAATTAGTATCATATATCGATTAAGATTATTTGAGTTTAATTTGAATATAAAAAGAAGACTATTTGAAATTATCCTTCAAAATTGAGCATCACATTCGAATAATATAGTTTGTCATAAAACGTTGGCTAGATTTTTTTTTAAAGAAATTTATTTAGAGCACACAACAATATACATTTGTTGTCGAAATACTTATCGTCAGTTATATAGCACGCTGTAAATATACATATATATGAATATACATATATGTATGTATAAATTTGAACTTAATTTATTTTGATCTACGTTTTTCTCAATAATACTTGTCTATTAACAAACTTGTTGAAATTTTTCTAATATGAATTAAAAGTTCATCATTCTGAAGAGATCAATGCAGAATAATACAAATTATTATAATTATTGAGTCAACACACAAAATAACTAGATGATTAAGAGTAAATGGTTTTGATGTAAGCGAAAATAAATTTTAACTCTTAGAAAACTTACCTTGAGTGATCTAGCAAGATAACTCCTACCCTAATTAAACAATAACAAATGAAATAACGTGTCTTTCCTGTGAGTATGTGCACTCGATAAAATCATTGAAAAGATAAATTTAGATTTTAGACGGGAACAGCCTCAACTTTTTATCGTCATTCTCATCCTAAATTCAAGACGCTTATAGTTAAAAGAGAAGGTAGTTCACACATAGTGCGGTTCTGTGAGATTAAGAAAAGAAACGAATACTTTAATATTCTTCTGTGCATACATGCTATGGTCACATTTGATGGATAGTATCCGTAGATGTTACTTATTTGCTTTTGAAAAAATTTATTAGAACTTTTTTTAAAAACAATCAGAAATCTACCTAATTGAACGCTCAATCAAGTAGTGTTTTGTGCAAATAAAATTCTAATACACCCATTGTATACAAATATTTTTTCAATAAAAATAGCAACAAAAGAGCATCTTTCGATTATACGATTGACTGAATCAACAGAATTTTTCTTGAATCAAATATAAGATTTCTAATTTTCGCTTTAAAAAAAAATATATATATACATACATATATCATTTTAGTGCTTTAGATCAAATTTATAAAAGTTCATTTACTTGAAGATCATTTTGAAGTTTATTATCTGAATCAGTATTCAACATCAAATTATTTAATTAATAACCGTCCATATACCTGTCATATTTTTAAATACATATTTATAAAAATTTTAATTTAAAATTTCTGAAAAATCATTGATTATATATCATTCGTGGATGGATTTTATGCTTAAATTTAATTCACCATTTTGTGAATCATCAAAATCAATACTCATCAATATTAAATTCTAATGACAAGATCGAGATAAAAATTTGAAATCATCAAATGTAAAAGTGCTATTAAACTGATCTTTAAACAAATGTAATAGTGCACAAAAAAAATTGCTAAAATTGTTAGTAAAATACCAGAAAATTTTTTGAACGTTTTTTAATTTTGGGGCGAATTAGCAAATTTTTCAACGCCTTATTTTTTTTGGACAATATTTTTGAAATTTTTCAATGAAATTTCTTTTACCATTGATTCAAAAGATATTGGCAGAGAATAGGTGATACATATTTTGCCTTAAAAGCGTTCGGCTTGATTTAAAAATTGCGTCTTTGTTTAATGTATGATTATATGCTAAAAATTTCTTTTTTTTTTGAATTATCACTAGAGAGTTGTCAGTGTGCATGTGGTTACTGCGAAGAGCACCTACTTTAGAATACGTTTTATGACAAACTATATTATTCGAATGTGATGCTCAATTTTGAAGGATAATTTCAAATAGTCTTCTTTTTATATTCAAATTAAACTCAAATAATCTTAATCGAT
>BLXL01010319.1:0-18068 GCA_023170135.1 Acarapis woodi
AACCGATCATAAATTCAGGTAAAATTTTAAAAATTAAAAAACAAAATTCGGTTTTAATGAGACTCTGAAGTAAATGAAAAAAAAAAGTAACTTGGTTTGTTTAGTTAGAATGAAATTCAAGCATCCACATAAAATGACTCGATTTAAACAAATTCTATATACTAGGGACCTATATTGAATAAAGGATAGCTAAAATAGATGTCACTATTGCAAGTTACATGAACACATGCCTTTCAGATTGAAATATTAATGTACATTTAAATTCTTTTATTTAAAAAATGCGCCATCCACTGTATATTTTATTGACATATATACGAATTTTAATGAAACTAGTGCACAATCGCATCGCACTAAAGTTACCATTATTAGTGCAATGACCTCTACATAAATGCTAATAAGTGCTCTGTACCCAATAAACAATTTTTATTTAGCCCTCACCTTCTACTTTTTGCATTGGAGTATTTACACAATTATTATATTTATGCTATTTACGCCATTCACACCTAGTGCTCATTTATTACTTAGATTTGGTAGATTACCACAAAAAAAAAACTTACAAGACCTCTTTCCTTTCACTCATTTCAAAAAATAAAAAATTAAATCTATTTAATTTATCAGTGATAATAGACTTTTTCTTTTTACTTGCAAGCAAATAGTTTTTGATTTAATTAAAAAATATTTAATATTCGGTTTTCAATTAATTAATTTTCGAATTTAGTATTTGAATATTTAATTTAATTCACACTTTATTTTTTTTTTTCGATATTATTTATAAGACTAATTTTCAAAAAATTTCTACATTTTTCAATATATTAATCAAAAATAAATTCATTGCTTAAATACATTAGTTCTAAATTTTAAGTGGAATTTTTTTCTTTTTTTGACTTTTTTTTCACCCTTTAGGCCTCGATTCGTAAAATTACTGAAATAAGTATTCTTGAATCACAATCATCTGTGAAATCGAGTGATTTATAGCATGAATTTTTTTCAGAAAGATGGCATTAAATGTTCTGCATTTACAAAGCCAGGATTTATAAGTTAAATCAAACTAATTTTTATGAATTTAGTTTTAGAAATTTCGAGAAATCAAAAGCGCTTTTTACGTCAAAAAGTTGTTTGAAATTTTTTATATACTTAGTATGATCATTATTGGTAACTTAAGAAGAATTTGAATATTAAATAGTAATTTTAGATGAAAAAAATTCGTTTTTTAAGCATTTTTAAATTACAAAGCACTGTATATCATTAAAAACTAAAATTTTTAAATAATGGTCAAATTTGAATTCTATAAAAATAATTATTTAAAAATGATCTCTTTGGAAATTATTGTTTCCGGTTCATTAGTCAACTAAAAAAAGTTTGCGCCACTTTTTAGTAAATATGGTTGGATGATTTGTAAAGAATGTAATTAACATTTTTTAGGTGACAAAATGCATAAATCATTCAGTCATAAGTTTGATTTTATAAACACTTGTTTAATCAAACTTTATTTTATTTATTAGATAAGTTACGGATGAAATAAAAAAAAAAATTTCTTTGTTAATCATCAATATTTAATGTCAAAGTGTAACAAGAAAAATTATATAATTTTAAAACTTCAACAAATTAGTTTAGATTGGAAATTATCTTTTAGAAAATTTGATAGTTTTTAGAAAATTTTAAGTTTATATTGTGCATCATTTAAATTTTACCATTCAGATTAGTTTACAATTGAAAAACAAAATATTTGTTTTTTTTTTTCATCTTTTTTTAGTTTTAAATAGCTTTCGGCATATACTGTTTCGAGCTGCACAAAGTTAGAGACATCTGATACTAAATCACTAAATCTTCAAAAGCCAAACTCTTTCATCCTAAACATATTGATGCATGAATGTATTGAAGTGCGCATTCTGAATTAATTCTTAAAAAATTTTTAACTACACTTCTTCAGTCCACCAAAAAATGCTTTTTTAGTACATTCAGTCGAAAAAAAATATAAAATTAGGTCATGGTAAATACGATCATATATCTAACAGATTATTATGTATATGTTTATTATAGTAGAGAGTTTTTGTGGTTTACATTCCAATTGTCTCAACGATTAGTTAAATTTCTATGGTTTTCAATGCATTTTAGGTAAATCATACCAGCATTATAAATGATCTATTTTTTTATTTATTTTTTTTTTTACATTTATTAATCGAATATAGATTTATATTTATACATGTATACATATATTTGAAGAAAATATGTAATATGTAATGCAACAATATAACACTTATTGAAAAATAAATGAGCACGATTAAACATTATTTTCCGTCTAAATTTCGAAATATTTAGAATAACACAAACAAATAGTGGTAAATTTAATAAAATCAATTCGTGGAGACCAAGTTCACATTTCTTTCATTAAATTTCAACATGTTTCTGTAATGACAACTTCATTTTTCTTAGTTAGGTATCTATTTCACCATATGCAATGTGAAGCAAGCAAAATCTTTTATAATTAAAGTATCAAATTATATCATTCATATAAAATTTTTATATGTTACATTGATTGTCTAATGTCAAATAAATTCTATAAAGCACTAGTTATGTTGCCTTTAAAAATGTATATTTTCTTTTTGCAGAATCATCAACAATTAGATAAATAATAGATAAACTGATCTATAATATTTTTTTATTTATTACAATAAATTAAATACAACTCATCATTAATATTAAAACTTAACTACGAGGTAATGATTCCCTTAATTAATTAAAGAGTTTCTATGCAATAAATGTTATATAATTATAAAAAAACCTAAAATTTTAAACAAATGTCGTATAAACTTCATAGAATAAAATTGATAATAATATCTATATAAATAATGAATAATTTTACTTCGAAAAGCATCTGACAAAGTTTATGAAATAAATCACATAATCATTATATAATATTGAATTGGTAAAAAGTCTTGATTTTTTATTAAAATCATCAAATCAAGAAATTTTACGATAACTTATAAATTCAAGAAAAAAATGCGAATGTCGATGCTTCAAATGTAAATATATTTGAAGAGAATTGATTTAAATTTTTATTAAATATTCGAACATCTTATTTTTTCTTATCTGCAAATTCACTTCTTATCGCGAAGGCAAAAAATTAAAACTCGAATTTCATGTTTATTTTTTTTTATGGGCTAATAAATGTTAGATCTTAGTTATATTTTTTAGTCAGGTGAAAAAAGTTTTCGTTTCAATTATAATAATTTTATGACCAAATATATAACAATAGATTAGACTTTTTTTTTCAATAGATATTCATGATTATAATGTCTATTTCATATTAATCAAATCAATAAAAAAATAATTTTTTTGTAGACCTGTATGACAATTTTTTTTCAACAAATTATTAATTTATTTTATGACTGGGCAATAGAAATTATACTCAATTAAAATTTAAGAAAGTTAATAGCCTGAAAATTCGAAAATATAAAAAATAAAGATTAATTGAGTCATTTTAGAACTGATTTAATGTTGTCCAGGCTACTAATTTAGGAGATGTTAATTCTTTATTAGCTGTCAATTACTCGAATTCATCTATCTTACTCGTGTAAAATAACATGTTTGAGTAATTTAATTATCAGTTTTTCAATTTAATTCTAAACGCCGTAAATATATTTTAAAACATTTACTGGATCTAAAGATATGAAATTAAAAAAAAATAGAAAAAAAACTTATGTAGATATTAAAGTTTTGAGCTATTATTTAAGAATAGTTTTATACATAAATTCGAACATATAAAAGACTAAAATTTTAATGAAATTTTTGGCGACTTTGTAGTTGATAAAAGTCGACAACAGTCATAAGGTAGAAGATGATAAACATTGTTTGTAGCCCACTTAAGCATTCAATCATTTATACATTAAATTTCTTAAAGAAAAAAAATTTTCAAAGAAAGAAAATTTTCTTAAATTTTTACAAAAGTAAAATCCAGAAAAAAAAAATTGAAGATGGAAGAATGTGTGCAAACTAAGATTAAAATATATATTTTATTTCAAGCATGGAATCGAGTTTTGTTACTTTGCAAACATTACTCTAACCGCATTTTTATAAAATCATTTTATGAAGCTGTTGCTGTTTTGATATATTTTAATTCGAATTTGTACACACATTCGAACGACGCTATAGAATTCTTATTAAGAATTTACATGAGTTTTTGAGATGATTTTTATTATTTTGAGCCGAATTAGTAAAAAAAAATTTCAATAAAAAAAATGAAATTTAAATTGAACTGTTTTTTTCCATATATTTTTGTTTCATAAAAAATTTATTAAAATATTCTAGGGTGACCAATAAGGCACTAAAAAAATTTTTTTTCCATTTAATAACCATTCTTCAAATTTTTTAACATCAAGCAGAGATTGCATATTTCAAAATCGACAAAGGTAATTGGAAAATTGTTCGAGGATTTTTAATCTATTAATCGTGTCTTTAAATCAATATGTATAGTAAGATAGCATGAGTCCTAATACAAATTAGAAACAGGAGCCAAATATTTGTCCAAGCGGAGACCTAATGCTTCTAATTTTTTTTTATGATGGTCTCTGTTTTTTTCCCAAAGTTAAGTCACTACAACAATAACAAAAAATAAGAATTTTTGAGTTTCTAAAACTAAGAAAATAAACTAAGTTAGTTATAAAAGCCTTAGAAATTCTAAATTTTAAAAGTTCTAAGCTAGTCAGTCGAAATGCGAGTTTCATTCAAAAACAGTAATTGTAAAGTCACGTAATGCATAGTTTAAAAGTTGAAAAGAAATAAAAATCTTTTTACTGTTAGACTACTCGATCACTAAATATTACAAACATTCAAGTACTGGTTCGGTAGATTCATGTATTGATTCATAAGTTTTGAATATTATTAGCCGTTATATATTTAATCTCTACAGTTGAACTGAATAAGCACTGGTTTGTAGAATTATATCATTCACTTTCTCTTTCTTACTCTCCTGTTCAGACCATAAAGAGCTATGATATGTTGAAAAAATGCTAAAAATGTAGTCGAGCTCACCGTTTGAACTTTAAGTTTTTCATACTACGCTGACACAATAAAAGCAGACCGCCAAAATTTGTTTCGTGAAAATTTTTATTTTTTATTATATATATAGATGTAACATAATATTGAATATTTCCAAAAAATTTTTATGAAATAACAGCAAAAAAATATATAATTTTTTCAACTATTTTTTAATTAAAATTTATAATTCGTCGATGTTTAATTGCAATTTAGCATTTATTTGAATATATAAATTACAATACGAAATTACGTTCAAAAAAATTTTATTAGATTTTCGAAAAAGTTATCGATAAAATAGTGACGAGCGTTCGTAACATTTTTTTTTCGATTATGGAATATGAGTTTTCATTTTGATGAAAATCTAAAGACCAATTTAATTGATGAGTTTCCAATTAAATAATTATATAAAAAAAGAAAATAATTTATAAATATTCACCTTATCTTACAACCACATTAGTTCGGAAAATAATCTAATTAGATGTAATTGATTAATAAAAAGTCAAACACTTAATTAAATTCATATGAATCTTGAATTTTATGTTGTAAGAAGAAAAATTTGAATATATTTTTTTAGGGTTTGTCCATAAATCTAGAAATATACCTTTTTGTGAATATAAAAATAAATGAAAATTATCAAGAAATAAATCTCTATCATTTCAGAAAAAAAACAAGGGAAATCAAATCATATTTTATGATGGTAGTGAAAATACTTTATACGAAAATGTTAAAGAAAGAGAAATAGAATAAATTAATTGAATGATGAAACTTGATACGAAAATCAATATCGATTATTAAGCAATGATAATTAGCCTAGAATGATCATAAATTGATCTTTGAAAGCCTAAAAATAAAATTAATACAAATATAATAATAAAAATTAAAATAGACTTTATTCTGAATTTGCAAATGGGGTTGAACTTAAAGTTCTGAAATTGACAAATAAATTAAATTTTAAATAATCATAATATAGATATAAATTTTTTTCGTCCTTTTCCGTAATTTAAAAATAATCTTTAGAAATGTACAAAGTGATTCTGTAATTGAGGGAGGGAAAAGTTAAGGGGCCTTATCTTATTTACAACGGTATGAAAATACAAATTTTGGAAATTGTCAACAGGTATATAAGACTCTCTTAAAAGTGCGATTAAGCATTCATTTAAATTAATCAAGTTTTACAAACTACTTTTACATACGCAACTTTTTAACTTTTAGTTCATTTATCTAATTTTGAACTAAGTTTCAACAATTATGTATGGGCAAAAAAATTTATCTTGGACACTCGTGACACTATAACAATTCAACATAAAAAAAAAAGTTTAACAATTCAAATTCTTCATTTTTCAAAAAAATAAAAAAAAATTTCTATCACTTTTCTAATCGTTTTAAACTATTTCTTTGAACAAAAGCTCGTTAAGCAAGCTATTCGTTAAAAGTGTAAATACGCTAAATCTTTTCCTTTTAAACAGGCTTCTGAAAAAAACTTAAGATTTAAAACATTATAAATAGCGGACATTTTTTAGTGTTAAAAAAAAATTTGCAAAGCAGACTATTCGGTGAATTTATTACAATGGATTAAAATCTTTGGACATCTTTGACTGGACATCAAAATAATTTTTTTTGCACGTTTATATAAGTATTGAAACTTATAGAAATAATAATGACAATATAAAATATAAAATGTTAAAAACAATTGAAGACTTTTTTAAGAAATGACTGGTGAAATAGCGTTGTTTGCCTGATTAGTAGCGAATGAAGTCGATGATGAATTCACAGATGCTGAAGTACTACAACTTGTCGCCGAATTGAGAGATGAATTTCCCAATGATGAAGCATTTATTGATGAATTTTCAATCAAATTATCGAATGAATTATCTATTGAACTATTTAACGAATTATTCATCGAACCTATTGCACTGTCCGCCGTACATATTGGTATATCACTATCTTGATTATCATTCGGACTCTTCGTTTCATTATCACCTGTATTTAATTTGTTTGGGTTTTTAATTTGTTCATTAGATGATTCAATTGTTTTTGTGTTGCTATTGTTGACTGATGTGAGTAAATCAAAATCATAGAGGGTGATTAATGAATCAATATCTGAAAACAATTCATCAGTCGATGTTGAAGATTGACCTACTATTGATTGACCAAAATAACATGAACTATCAACTAGTTCATCTTCTTTAGGAGTCAAATTTATTGTTGATTGTTGATCATTTAATGTAACTAGACTAGTAAACATATTTGTCCAGTTAAATTGATTACCACCTTCGGTCCAACTATTTGGCATTTGATTTACCGCGGTGGTCGTGCATCTAGGTATATTGCTATCGGCTACCGATAAATTTATGTTCATTAGTGATGAATCATTATTATTATTGTTAACTAGCACTGTGTTTTCTGTCGTTAAATAGGCAGGCGAATTAGGTTGATTATTAAATTGTGATACTAAGCTTTCACCTTGTTTTAAAAAAGTCGTTGATTCTTGACCATTTTTTGGTTGATTGCTTGATTCACTGCATTCATTATTATTAAATTCATTACTTAAATCATCTGAAAACTCGTCTGAATGATCCTCTTCATCATCCAATTCATCTGAATCTGATTCTGAACTACAACTATTACTGCTATCATTTTGTTTGGCAGCGTTAAAATCAAGATTAGTATCAATAAATTTTTCATCATCTTCATCTTCGTCATCACTTTCTTCATTATTCGCATTTTTCTCTACATAGATATGATTTGTTTCATCTAACACTAAATTCCGATAGTCTAAAGTTTCAGGATTGCTACGTTTGTTTTTTAGCTTGATAAATGCAAGACCGTTTGGTGTCAAATGCAAATAAATATTCTCTTTTCTAAGCTGCCGTTCAAGTCGCTTAAGTGTATTACAAACAAGTACTGAATTTCTAATGTTTGGATCCGATGAATTGCAAAATTTGTTTAATTTAGCTAAACTTTTATTGAAAAGAGAATATCTAAAATGATTCATATTTTTCGCTTTTTCTAGTCTTGACTTTTTGGTTGTCGAACTAAAGTACGTATCTACAATTGCGGCCGCATTAAAAAGAGATGATGAAGTCGAATTAAAAAGTTTGGTATTTGAGATTGATGTGATCGGAAATTGATTAAAAGGTAACTGTGGTTGATTTATAGTTGATGAGCTGGATGATTGAGGTTGATTTTTTGATAAGTTTGAATTAGCTCGTTCATCAGATTGTTGCGTTTGATGTTCGAGACTGATTGAAGCTAAAGGGGTATTTATAGATGAGGATTGATTTGGACTAAGTTGGAGTAGAGGAGTCAATGGTCGATTATTATTTATATAACATTGACTTAATGAAGAATTCAAAAAAGTATTAAATGTTTCATTTTGATTTGTTTCATCATTTGTTTCTTCATCTAATCTATCTATAATACCATTTAAATTATAGTTTAGATCATTATGCAATTCTTTATCAATTTCTTCACTTAAATCATCATAATTTGTTGAGTTGAGTATATCATTTATATTGTTGTTAAATTCATCAACACTGGATGAGCATTGTTTTTTGGTAAAGAAGTCGATTTTTAGCTGATTATTTTCCTTATCATTTAAATCATCACTTTGATTCAGGTCGAATATATTAAGTTTAGGTATATCTCCTTGACGATCGTTATCTTTAAATTTAGTTTTAGGTCTGGGGTCCTGTTCATCATCTTCATTACTAGTTAGTTTACGTTTGATTCCGTGAATAGTGCGTTTATCAGAATACATTTTGTGATGAATGTGCGCCAGATGAATAGATTTGAAAATTTGTACAACTTAAAACAATATTTAGATCACTTTGTATCTTTTTAAGAATTTTAAATATTTTTTAAGTCGTATTGATGAGTCACTAATCTAATTTTATTAATAATTTATTTTTCGAATGATTAAAACACACACAAGCATAGTTCTAAGACATAAGAATTATTATCTAATTATTAAATATTCAAATAGTATGGCCGACCATTTATTTGTGCAGTTGAAAGTACATTTTAAGAAATAATTCACCAAATATCATTCAAATTAAATTTCATTCAAATATATATAGATTGAACATATAGTGCGTGCGAAATACTTTGAGTTTTTTTCGAGTTGTATAGACATATTAAAGTTTTATAGTCGACAGAGACGAAGAAAAGCACACACACAATTGATTATAATTAAATATTTAATTTCCGGTTACAAAGTGCTCGTAATGAAAAGCCGAACAAGTTGTGTTGCAAGAAAAGAAATTGAAACTATTCTCTCATCAAGCAAATAATATTTGGCTCAACTTGATTTTCTCTTTTTTACTTGAAATCGTAAGCAGCCACTTATTCTATCCCGCAGTGTTTCGTTATTCATAAACAAAACAACAGAAAATAACTAAAAAATGTTAAAACTTGATTTTATTAGCTTTTCTCTATTCAGCGTTCTATTTAACTATAGATCAGATGTATTCTGTATGCTCATGGTGAAGAAAAGGTTTGCTCGCTCTCTCCTCGAACAACTTGCTGCCACTCTAGCCACACACACTTTTGATTCGCTCGCTCAACTTGTACACACCATCAATTTTATGAATGCGATCTCCTTGAAATTAAACTAAATGGATGCTCGAATAGACACAAGGCAATAGTGTCTTTCATTCGTCCACTGATCAAAGAGTTTTATAAATATAAATTGAATCCTAAAATCTGTTAAAATTTGTTTGAATTACTTGATTTTTTTAGTTTTTAAATTACCTTTTAGTTTATAAAAAGACAATTGAGCGTAAGATTCCAAATTTATTTGATAAATGAAAAAAAAAATTAATGAATTTGTTTCATAAATTATTAGAATAATAAAAAAATTTTAAAATTTTAGAGAAAAATATTTATTCGAAAAAAGAAAAAAAGAAAGAAAGAAAAAAAAAAAAAAATTGTCAATAAATCAACTATAAAAAGAACTCACAGTGGTAAAACGTAAATCTTGAGTATAAAATAACGCAAAACTACATAGAGCGTCCGAACACCTTGAATATCTGAATAGAACTAAAGTAACGTATATTCGCTTGTGTGGTACACACAACTGCACTTTTTAGAAAAATTGTGTTGAAGTAAGGTTCTCTACCTGTGTGCTTTAAGTAAACTTAAGTCTACAAAATTCATGTATTCAACTTTTTAAAGAAGACTTTTGAACAACTGTTTAGTTGTTTGCTTGCGTTATTATGGCTAATATTTTAGACAAGTAGAACAGTATAGACAGTTTTGACCAATGCGCACATGCCAGGAAATTGAAAATTTGTTGCTTATAATACAAGTATTCACAAAGGCTTATAGTTTATTTAATGTCTTGTTTAGAAAAGTTGGTACACTAGTAAGTGGTGGTGTGGACGAATCCGATGTAAAATAATTTATTTTCGTGTGGTGACTTGTACTCATATATATATTACTTTAAAAAGGGCAAGAAGTTTTGTTTGTAGGTCGAATACGAGTTGATTCATAAGTTTAAAATATCATTGATATTCATTTTTGTTGCCCAAAGCACGTTTTAATTCCAGCGCTCGATAATTCCAGAAGTTTTAGAAAAAAAACGCACTAAGTCTTTTAAACAGATGTGTATCTTTCTCTATGCTCTGAAATGTTTTCAAAATAGCCTAAAAAAAGAGAAACAAAAACATTTAGAAAATTATTCTATTTTTTTTTTTCTTAATCACGTAAATACACACATAAAACTTGTTCACTATTGCCATCTCCAATCTACACTGACCCGTACTATTCTTGAAAGTACACTTAGCTTTATTTTCTTCGAGATTAATTCGGCTTTATAATTGGATACACACACTTAAAAATATATATTTTTTTTCACAATTGATAAATCACTTCAAATTTATTGGTTTAATCATCAACTCAATCACTTCAAAACACTTTTTAGATCAAACCAAGTCATATATAGTTTTGACCGAAATCGGTGAATAAAGAGTAAAAAGAATGAAAAATTAAAATGAAAATCTACTGATTTTTTTCAAGCTTCAGGATTAGAATTGAAAAGTATTGCGTAAAAGTGAAAAATAATATTTTTATTAAGAATGATCTTAAGTTATATCTAATGTATTTAGAACATACGCATTAAGAAACGATAAATATTTGATAATTTCAGAGCGTAAAAGATTTTTATGTGTATATAATGCAGATAAGAACACTGAAAAATTAACATTAGATTACTTCAAGTAAATTATTAAAAAATAATCGACTTTATCTTGTTTTGTAGAATTTTAATGATTAAAATAAATTTTGTCAAATAAAAAAATGTTTTTTTTTAAGCGATATATAATTAATTTAAAAAAAAAAATTTGATTCGACTAGGTGCTTTTGAAATGAAGAGGATATGTAGTTTTTAAAAAATTTTCAATTTTTATTTTAATTTAATAGGTAAATTTTTTAGCCAAATTATTTGGTGAATATTTTTATTTTTTGATTACACACTATTTTTAAAATTAAAAAAAAAATCACAACATATATAATGAATTTTATAGAAACATTCTAATCTTGATTACTTGATTACCAAATATTTTGCACAATTTTTTTTCCCGAAAAATTGTTACCTTTTTTATATAAATAATAACAAGTTTAACGATAAAATATCGACCTAGTTTCTAGTGTTTTTTTTTTCGTTAGTTTTATTAATTAATTATGAATTGTTAATTTTTAAATTTCACGGATCGGAATATTAATTTTATTTAGGATTCAAAAAGAATTTAAAAAATTTTTTAATTTTGATCTTAGAAACGAAAAAAAAATTTATTAGAAATTGTCTATACCGCAAGTTAGTTCACAGAATGATTATCATTTAATTAGATGGCTAATTAAAAAATGGCTTATCAAGAAATGAATAATCTGAAGATAATAAAATAAAAGATGAATCAGAAAGCGTTAATAGGTTTCATGAATTTTCGAAACATCATTGTTTAAATCTGGAATATAAAATTTTGTCACTAAATAAAATAAAGAATATAAGAAATGAAAAATGTTGATTATAAAAATAGATTTAAATCAGCTAACCAAAATACACAAATGAAGACACATGAATAGTGGAGAATTGTTTATATTTCATATATATCAATGTTTTTATTATGTGCAACTTAGCAAATTTATCAAACAATTTATATCAACAAATTTTTGCAAAAATTAAACAAATTCTCTAGATAAAAAAAAATTAATTATTCAAAAAAAAAATTCAAGAGATAAATATGACTAATTGTTCTAATTTATCGTATTTGATAATCATTCATTAATGATAACCAAAAATAATAGGAAAATAACAAATTTCATACATAAATTTATAGGAAATACTTTTCTCATTGTTTTTTTTTGGGAGATTGAATTAGATCACAGTGTGTAGTGGACATATGAGAAGACCAATCGAAATTGAAAAAATGAAGGAATTCAAGGTGCACAAACGAAGAGAACAGATGACGGAATGATTATTGAAATAATGATCGTTTCGGTAAATTGTCAGATCATGTATATGTTTATGAATGTTGATTTGCGCATTAGCTATTATGTGCTCACTTTCTGCTTTTATCAATTTTTAAATAATGTAAAAGCCACCTCTCTAATATAAATATATTGAAAAATAATCTAGTTTTTCAGAAACAAGTGAAATTCTATAGAGTTTATCAAAGTACCGCCTAATATCTGCTTGTAAACATCAATGATCGCTTATGAGTTCTAAATAAAATATATATTATTATAAATTGTGTAAATTCTTACTCAGCTATTGAGGTCTTAAAAATATTTTATATGTGCAGTTGAATTTGTTACCATAAAATTTACTATTACAATGTTTGTAAATATTGTTTTATGCGTAAAATTTTCTGCATATTAGCTAGTTTGCACATCCTTAATCGAAATTATTATATAGCAGCATTAAGAACTGTTTTCAAATTCTAATGACGATATAGTTTTTTATTTTTTTTTTAAAAAGAAATTCGCGCCTTTTTTTTCTCTTAAGAATATGGCTTAACTAATCGAATTTTTTTTTTAAAGCCCAAATTAATCAGAAATACGCATGTATGTTTTAAAATCTTTTTGCTATTAAAAATGATATTTATAATATTGTTTGACACCTTATATAGATGCATTTTAAAGATTTGTGTGCATCAAATAATATTTCTATTGTGTATAATTCACTATCGAATTTGCTATCTAATATGTTCAAAATAAGCACCTAACAATTCGATGATTTAAATTTTTATGTTCTTATTTGTATAAATATATTCGATTTATGAATCATGAATTGTCTTTAAAACATTCTATGATTAGAATGCTTGATATTTAAATTCATTGCTATGCATAATTTTCATACGCCTCTACACAGTTCTATCAATCTGTATTGTGTCGATCAAGTGATTTTTTTGTGCATTTTTCATCCATTTTCTTCTTATAATTTTTTAATAAATTCATCTCATTATTTCATTTGTCTTTTATTAATTTAGCTTTAATTTCAATTATTAGCAACAATTTATTAAAAGTTTGTTAATTTTTTTCATGAAATAATTAATAAATTCATTTTTCACTTAAAAGAACAATACTATAACAGATATTAATATTTACAAATTAAACTATTAACGATAAAGTTTGAATGAGATTCAAAAGTTACAAAGCTTATAAAAAAGAAAATCGAAAACATTAAATATAAACATAATTCACTTTTTTCACCTTTCTTTTATTACATATTCATTCAATGATAAATTTAGTAGCTATAAAATACGCAAGAAAGTATCAAAACACTATGATAAAAATTAAACTGCACATTTTCATACTTTTTAATTATTTTTATTTTTTATATTTTGCATATATATGCATAATTTTTTTAAGTTTAAATCATCTTACTATTAATTTTAAATTTTACAAATATATGTAACCGTATATTTTTACTTAATCTACAAATAATTTTTATTTGACATGAAATTTTTTGATTAGATACAATTTTCATTTTTTTATATATTTGTAATTATACCATCTATGTAAGAGATATACATATATATTTTTTTATTGTTTTTACTATTTTACTCAAAGATTTTAAACTATACAGATTATCACGCAATCTGTTACCTGAATATTTGTCATGTAACTTAGGAATGTGGCTTCAAATAAAATTTTTGTTGCCATTTTAAATTGAAATTAGCATTTTTGGTATTCGGACCGCAAATTATCTAAAGTATCTTATTATCACGGAATTTTCAAATATCTCAGATCTGAATAAACAAGTTCTCTAATGTTTATCACAGAAAAATTGGAAATTGTCATTTTTGAATATTCAAAATACATTTCAACATACATAATCTTATACCAATAAGCGCCCAATATAGTAATTTTTCATGATAATTTGATACGTTCGATTATCTTAAATATTCCTGTCGCATTCAGTAGATTCCCACTTGATAAGAACATTTTTTTCTGCTTCAATCTATTTTTTTCACATACGATATTTTCATTTAGATTAACACCATCTGATTATATATTCTTATTGAAATTTTATTTTTTTTTTTACGAATATCAATTGAAAATGACATTTCTCAAATTTTAACTTTATTAAGCAGTTAGTCTTTTTTTTTTCTTTGGAAAAGCTAAAATTTATAACTAATTTACCTAGACTGATTTCGATAGATATTTATTCAAATTTCATTAAAATCATTATATTCTTTTTTTGTAGGTTTGTTTTTATAAATAATTATCATCGTGGGCTGAATTTATCATTATTTATCATTATTTGACCGGTGCATCAATAATTATAGGTAATAATTATTTAAAAAATTATTAATAATTGTATTAAAAATTTTCGCTTCTGTTTAACTTACAAAATTTGGCGAATTGTGTGAAAATGAATTTATTTAGCAACAAAAGCAGACCATCAATAATTTTTTTAAAATAATTTTGTATTCATTAATCGCATTATAAATTTTAATAAATTTATTCTTTTTTTTTAAATAAGAAATTGTTAAATGAAATCAGTTTATTATCAATAAAATTTTCTTATTCTCGAAATCGAAAATTAACAAATATTGAATCGAATGAAAATAAACCTTGAGAAAATACATTCTTCAAGCCTGATCTAATATTGAATAGAAAAAATTTATTTTGAAAAATTCTCCGTTTGCATATTTGTTTATTTAATGCATAAGGTTGTTTAATAAATTCTTGGTTTTAAATACAGTTTTTTCTTAATTTTCTCGCGAATTTAATTTGTATTGCAATCCATAAACCCCTTCCGTATTATTATAAAATATGAAATTTCAGTCAATCAAAGTAATTTTCAAATAAAGAGTTCAATTATTTTAATTAGATTCGCTTTATATTTCGAAAATAAATATAACTATATTTTATAAATTATTTTATAAATGATCATTGATGCTAATGTGTTCGATTTAAAATTCGCCATTAAATTATAAAAAAATAATTTATTGATTGTTCTAAAAAATTCAATCTTTGAGTTGCATTTTTAATTGAAATTTTGCGAATTCATATTTATTTGATTGAATTGTGATATTTGTAAGAAATAAAATCAAATTTATGAATATAAAGTTTAAAATACAAAAAATTTTAGGTAAGTGTTTTATTTAATGTAAACATTATTACATTAAATTATCCAAACGGAAAATTATTTTTTTTAATAATTTCATATTAATCGATCTTGAAAATCGTTTATAAAAACAAATTGATTGAATACATATTTTATTAGTTCCTTCCATTTAATTTAACAGTTCTCGACATTGATTGGTAAAGTACAATGTCCTCTACAAAACCGTGTATTTTTAGAAATAATATGGTCAATATTTAGAATCCGTCAGCTAACATTATTTTCATTTTGGAATTTCGAAAATTTCTAATATAGTTTTCATCAACAAATTTACATTCAAAATAAAATATTTTGATCAATTTTTGTTTCTTTTTCGAAAATTCTGATATATTCTTTACAACACTAGTACAATATTCGAAACAGAATTTCTAAATTATTCTTAATGTTTATTTAACTAAGAAAATCTTATCCCAAGTACGATTAGATTTTATCAAATTAGAGCGATTCTTGATACCAAATAATTTTGAAAAAAATTTTTATTGAATAAATAATTAAAATTGATTTGAAAAAAAAAATTAAAAAATTATTTTTAAAACAAATAATAGAGGTAGAATTTTTTGAATTATAAAATCATATTCATTGATCTATATTAGTATTAAAAAATTGAGTTTAATACATCCTTTTGATGATTGACATCTTGGAAATTCATATTTTTTTTCTAAATATTTGATAAAAATTTCTAATAAAAAATATAACAACTTAGTAAAACATTAGAAAGATAAAAATAGATATTTTATATTTTGTCATCTGAAAAAATATATATATAATTTTCAATATATCATTTATTTTGTATTATTTAACTTATAAAGGTTTATGATTAAGAATGTTTGTCAAATAATTTTTTATTTTATAAGTTTTACAAAAATAAATAAGAAAATATAATTTGTATTTTTCGATACCGGATTATGCAAGTTCAAGAAGAAATATTTAAATTTTTTAATTGATTTTTTGTATTTGACATCGTTTTTTATTCGATCTTGTAAATTATATTTAGTTACATATATTTGAAATTACGATATTCAAGCGATTCTTATTTGCGATTAAATCGAGCTAAAAGAATCACATTTAAAATTTTGATTAATTTATTATTTGTAACATAAAATTTGATATAAAACCTAATCATCAATAATGGTTACTATCTCTGAAAAGTTTTTTTTTTTATGTATACAAATTTCATATGGTTTAGTGAATTAAAGATTTCATTATTCAAACACTGTAAATTTAATAGTAGAATATTTTTTTTAATTCTAGCTGTAAAATATTAAGCAAATGATTCTATGCAATCAGAAATTTCAACGTATCTTTTGTCTATATTTTTGAATTAATTTTTTTTCTAATTAAATACTAGTGCTCCCATTAAGCTTTTTAATGTATATAATCTTGATCAACGGACAGAAAATTTATATTATCAATAACCAAAATTTTAATTGGGCATATTTGATTTCGAATTTTGTATTATTGAATCTATATATTATTTATATTCATTAATTATTAGTAATATTATGTTTGATGAATTAGCATTAAAAATTAGACAAATTTGTTACAGGAAGCATATATTTCAATTATCGAAGATTACATGTGAATAAAAATTTATTTCGAAAAATACTTTTCTTTTATATTTTTATCTTGTAATTGACTGTCCATTTTTTAATTTTGAAAATAAATAAAAAATATATAAAAAATAAATAAACTTGATTTTTTTATCTGAAGAATATACAATATATAAAAAGAACGGCGTAAAAGGTTTGCGAAAAAAGTTTATCGAATATACGATACATTGTCGATAAAGGATGTAGATGACAAGTATTTTTTATGCTAAATAAATTAATATAAATTTATTATTTCAAAAAAAAATTACTAGTAAATGGCTAATGACCATTAGATAAAATAAATAAATTATTGAAAGGCCAGGTATTTAGGTATGTACCCTGAGTAAATTAATACGTATGCTAGCAAAATCTTGGAGAATGAAGCTTGGAAAATATTATAAAACGTAATTATAAAAAAAACAAAAAATTATAGATTTATCAAATATTCTATTAATCTAGAAATTACATTATTATCCTTGGCTAGTATTTGGTCATTGAACGCAACGATAAATCATTAATTTTTCAATTTATTATTGTTTCAATTTTCAAAAGTAAAATAAATAATTTGTATTTTAATAATATAATAAAACATATAATCTGAAATTTTCATGATCAATAATTTTTGGCATATATCGCTGCGACAAAATATTCCCTCTATCTTTATCTATAATTCTTAAACTTAATTTTTTTTTTTGAATTCTATTTCATATCCTTGTAAAAGTATACTTGCTAATTTACCTAGACTGATTTCGATAGATATTTATTCAAATTTCATTAAAATCATTATATTCTTTTTTTGTAGGTTTGTTTTT
>BLXL01010320.1:0-18351 GCA_023170135.1 Acarapis woodi
ATGAACAATAGTAATGTTCCGAATAAGAATTTATTAAGATCAGGAAAAAAATCACTAGAATTTTTCAAATAAAAGAAGAGAAAAAAGGATATTTTTCAATAATAAATTATGATTCCAATAATTATGTTCTTATTTTTTGAAAAAAAACTCAATAAATAATATGTTGTTTTCAAACTAAAATAAATTTTAGAAAATAAATTATAACACATTAAATTTTTTTCGATTTATTTTTCAACAATAAAAAGCAAAAGTAGTCAATTTTTTTGTATCAAAGAAAAAAAAATAAAATTCAAATTGAATAACTTCTAATATTTTGACTAAATAAAGATAAATGTTAAGAATATAAAATCTATGAAAAAAATTTTCTGAAAATAAAAAACAACAATTAGATCAAGTCACACTAGAAATGCATGCTCAAAAGAAAAAAAAATGTCTGAGCATCTTCTATTTTTGTGTTTTTTTATAGTTTTACTTAATACGCACAATTAAATTGAGTACAATTTGTGTAAATTTTCGAATAACTAGGTTAATATTAATTTTTATAGTCTTTACTGTGAAAATAATCAACAACTAATAAATAGAATAAGCATGTATAGGATTTAAATAATCAATAAGAAGTTTGTTTCATCTTCAGCAAGTCATGTATGATTATAATTTCTGAAATCAAAAGCTATTTCGAAAAGTTTGATTTTTGATAATCAGTTTATTTGAAATTATTTTATTCAATATTTTGAGATATATGGAAATTTTTGGGCACCTGAAAAATATGCTAGTTTCAGAATATATCTTAAGTATAAATGGTCTTTTATTTATTGCGTTTAGAATAAAATATTCATTGTGAAATAATGCCTATAAATTTATTAATCTGCCTCAGATTAAAGATTATCATAATAATAATTTTATTGTACCAAATTATTAGTTGTCAACTCTTTTTATTATTAAGGTTTCTCACTTGATTTTTTTCATTTTTTTTCTAATTTATGATAAATTCGATTTCAAAGAAACTTTGTATTATGTATTTTATATTGTATCCAAGTTTATTTAAAAATTTATTTAAATTCTGACAAGAAATTTTTTTTTTAAAGAAAAATTTCAATTTATAGTATATGATCCACCCTAAACAGATATTAGAATCTCAAGAAAAGAATCGATTCTTAGCATCATATAAATCGTCAAATAACCACCATCATAATCAAAAATCATTATTTCATCGAATTTCGAAATCAACTGCTGAACCTTTCTCATATTGAAACAATTCGAGAAATCAAAAAATTATGACGAATGAGGGTAAGTTTTTGTATAGAAATAATTTATTATTGGGATGCATTAACGAAAATTAAATTTGAAATTTTTAGTACAAAAATTACATAATTTAGTATTACACGAATTGTATGAATTTCGAGAATTCAACTAGAAAATGAGCACAAGTGTTTTCCCGGCGGATTTGACTAAACTCTTTGAGAGCTTTGAAAAATTGAAAAATTTGAAATTTTTAAATTCAGAAATTTAAAAGTTTAATATCTAATTTTTTTTTCTCGCACATTGCTACCATAATTATTTAGATCACACTAACTAATTTGAAAATGCGATATAATACACCTGGGTGAATTATCAATTTTTTAAATGAAACGCTATAATTTTTTTTTTCGCTCTAATTTTACTTTGTCTTTAAGAATAAGAATAAATTTTTTTTTAGCATTCAAATTGATTGCATGATTTATTCAAGAGGAGCAATAATATGAAAAGGGTAATTGTTAATATTGTTTATCGATTTGAAAATAATTCTCCAAAAAATTTTTTTACTTATTAATATAAATAGATAAAAATTTTAATTTAATGCGAATATTTTATAACATTTGCATTTCAATTGAGATATATCAATTAATTTTTTTTATTTTTTTCTAATATTTTTAGATTCTAACATTCAATTCAATTAAATTTTTTTGACTTAAAATTTAATTCTTCTTTGAAATAAATTTCATTATTGAATTATTTATAAAGCTTAAGATTTATCACAAATTTATTCAGCTCTATTATGAATGCACTTAGTTCGAATACACAGTTTTGACAAAGCAGAAAAATAAATTCAATTAAATTTTTTTTATGAAAAATTCCCATCCATTAAAATTTATATAATGAATTTAAATTTTAAAACAAATAAAACTAAAAAAAAGTATCTCGAATTAAATATTTTTATATAAATATATTCTACAAAATATTAAATAAATTTATAAGAATTAGTTAAATGATGATAACGAACTATTGGCCATTAAAACTTAACGACCTATATCTTTTTTCAATTGACATTTTATTATTATTTTCGATAGGTAGAATGAAAATAGTTTCAATCACAAATAAACATACTCAAAATAGATATATCTTAAAAAAATAAAGTTAGAAACTCTATGTGAACAAATCGTGATAGAAAAAAGTTATAATATAAAGATATAAAAATACCAACAAAACAATTAAATTTTTTTCATCAGAAAAATGCATTTTACATTTTAAATGACCTGCAATAGTAGAAAAACACTTTTAATTTTTCAAATGAAATTAGTCTTATATTGTAGAAAATTAACTGTAAATTTTTATTTTTTTACCGATAAAAAGAATCATAATTTCGACTTTACTCAAAATAGACGTCAAAAAAATCAGTGATTTTTTTAAAATATTAGTCTTTTATGAGAAAAAAATTATATAACAAATGATAGAACATGAGAAATATAATGTTGAAATACAATTTTTTTACTTAAAATAAAATTTGTTAATAATTTTTTATATCAAAATTTATATTTTACTAAATAAACTGCAGAACAAAAGAATTTTGTGAATACCTAAACAAAGACAATTTTAGATTAAAAACAAATGCGCACTTAAAATAGAATAAAAATTCAAATTTTTATTTATCATCAAATCTAATAATAAAAATTTTGTGATTTGAGATAGAATTGGGCAAAATGGCCTATGAGTTTGCTAAAAATTTGAAGTTTTATTTTAAAATTCTATTGCTAATAAAATCTTTTGTTTGAATAATCAACGAACAAATCTTTTATCTTCTATATTTGATGAAATGCAATTTTTAATAGTGAATATCATACAAATCCAATTCGATCAATTTTAAAGATATTGAAATTTTTTTATTGGATCTAAATTGAAGTTTCCTTTAAAATCACATGTTCTTTTAATCAGTAAAAATAAAGAACTCAAATTTTTCATTATTTTTTCATTATATAATTGCTTGAATTATTATTTTTTTATTATTTGTAAAAGTCAAATAATCATATGAAATTTTGTAGATATTAGTTTTATTTTAGAAAAATTACATTTCGAATTAAAAATTTTTAAAAAATATTTTTCATAATATTTAGGTCGAATTATTGAGAAATTAATCTAAAAATTTTATCTAGATGTTATTTTATTCAAAATACTGTCATTCAAATTTTGGAAAAGTGAAAAATTTTAAAATATAAAAAATAAGTTGTTTAAGAAAAAAATTTTCTTGAAAAAAAATAAACTAATGATTATTAATTATGATCTTGGATAACAATGACTTGTAATTTTTTTTAAGGAATATTTTGTTGAATTAATAGATATTTTAAGCTATTGATTACTTTAATAAAATCATTAATTAATTCAATGTAAGTCAAACCTGAAAATTTTTTGTCAAACAAATAAAATTTAAAACTAAATATTTTTAATAGTGATAAATGATCAACATTAAAATATTAAAAATTGTCTAAAAGGGCAACTCAAAGGAACTACATAAAAAAAAATTTAACTTTTTTTGAATTGAAAAATATTAAATATTATTTAGAAAATAGTAAAATAAAATTGTGAAAGAAAAAAAAAAATTTTTTTTGTGTATTTATATTATTTATTACAAAAAATAATTTTCGTTTTAATTTTTCTAATGTTATGCTGATGGTATCTTAAATATTCATCAGATATTTCTTGCTCATAATAAATGATTTGTAATATAGATTTTAAGCACAGTCAAAGTATTAATAAGTTCACCTTTAGCCGATATTCTCTTCAAAATTTTATTTCTTTGAATGCCACTAATTTTAACAACCAATTTCAATTGAAATTTTGAATAATTCATTACTATTTGTCAAAAAACTCAGACCAATTCAACCGCAAATGACCTAATTTCTTACCTATTTCAAAATATTTTAAAATTTTCAAAATGATAGATAAATAAAAGATACGAAACAGATAATGTGATAAAAATTCAATAAATTCAATAAAAGTTAAAATATATCAAAACATATTTATTCAATTTTATTAGAGATATACACAAATAAATAAAAAATTATTAATTAAAATTTTTTGAAATAAATGGTCAAATATTGCAAAGCTTTATCGCTACATATACAGATTATTTGAAAAAATTAGCATTGATATAAATAATCGTTTTAAATTTTAACATAATACAATATTTAAACATGTTTATTTTCAATTAAATTATCAAATTATTCATTTTATAAGACAAATTATTTGATATACAACAAAAATTCCCTGAATATTACTCATTTCTAGAAATTTTCAAAAAATACTTGTTTCAAAATCAAAAATGTTATAATTAAATAAATCCAGTTCAGGACTAAAATTTCAAATAATAAAAGACAATGTACAGAAAGATGCTTTTTCTAATTTGAATTCACATTTCACAAAAAAAAATTTTCCTTGAAAAACTTTTTTTCAAGGCTGAATTCAAAGTGATATCGCACCTAATAATAAATTTCAATTTTGTAAGTTTAAATTTGAAAAGAGAATAAGTGAATCAAAAAATCATGCAGACATCAATTTTATAAATCTCTCATTTATAATCTTTCAGAAGTAATATCATTTACATGACAACAAAACTTCTAAATTGATTTGTCAAGCAATTCTATAAAATGCACGCTAGGGTAAATTGTGATGTGTGTACAAAAATTTTGAAATGCACCATCAATATTGTTTACATCAAAGCACATTATTTTGTAGCATAAAAATAAATCGTTTTTTTTTAATTTGTATTGACAATGACTAAATAAATTTTTCTCTAACCGAATTCGTAATCAAAAAAGGAAAAAAATATTCGCTTGTGATTCACGAAAAATTTTATCAATTTCTAATGACAAACTATGATCAAATTATTCAATAATATCTGGAATCAAATTTAAATCTATACTTATTATGATAAATAAATAAGATTAAAATTAAATTAAATAAAACATATTATTCACATAAGAATTTTTGAATTTTTTTAGTCTCGTCTAAAAATATTCTGTTCTTGGATTTTCAAATATTTTATTTGGAATACAAATAGGCGAAAAGAAAAAAATAGAATACAATTTGAAAAAGAGATTTGATTTTTGAATTATGAATTCAAATCAAGAAAAAAAAATAGCATTGATATAAATAATGATTTAAGACATTGTTCACAAAAACTGATAAAAATAAATCTTGATTTGGAACTGAATGAAAACAAAAATATTCAAAATAATTTTCAAAATTTTTGACACATAGATATTCATTTGTCAATAAAAAAAATTACAAAACAAGATTATTGGAGCACCGATTTCAAATCGAATTGAAAATTTTTCTCACTAGTTTTTCAAGTGTAAAATATATTGCTTAAAAAGTTGTGAATTAATGTATATGCTCTCCTGATCACTTAAATTAAAAAAATCAAAATTAATTTTTTATTTAGTTAAAACAATATTTTTTTCGCATTCAATATATATATCATAGTTTATTAACTATGATAAATTTTCTCTTTTCGAAATTGAAAGAAAATCTTCATAGTTCAACAAGAAATCAAAATTTCAAAAATCGTTTTTGAAAAAAAAAATTTTTTTATCTTTTCGATTCCAGATCATTCGAAACAATTTTTTTACTTGAAAGGCATTACGATATTTAAACTTAAAATATTTTTCTCTCGTTGAATTGCCAATTATATATTTACCCTTTGCTGATTTTTTTTGCTTTCCGTTTTTATAATGTATCACCATTTAATTATTTGAGTTCATAAATTTTGGAAATGTAAGCATAAAAAATAAAAAGCATTTTCAATTCACGATTATTTAAACATCAAGATTAGATCTGATTTATACAGGTGCATCTATTTTAATTTGAAGAAATCAGAATTTTTAATTTTTAGAAACTAGACGCAAAATAATGCATTCCCAGGCTAATATTTTTTTTTTTTTCTTTAAATTTTTTTTAAGATCGAATTTTTCGGATTATATAAAAAAATCTTTATTTGATGGGATTAGTCAAAATATTTTGTCGAGGATACTTTTTTAGCTTTAAATTTGAATTTTCACGGTCAAAACAACATTAAATTTTACTGGTTGTTCAATGAGCTTTCAAGTGAATTTGTGTCATTATTATTATTTCCGATTGATTAGCTTAAATTTATTTATACTCAAAGCGTTTACAAATAAGCCGTCATTTAATGGTTTTGCCAAAAATATAGAACTTTTAAAGTGTTTAATGTTTCACCTATTTTACTTCATTCATAAATTTTTTTTTTATGTTCAAATTCTGGTTGCAGAAAAAAAACTTCATTTCAAAACTGCATATTTATCCAAAAATTACTCATTTTATAAAATATACATGAGATGATAATTTTTTTTTAAATATTTTTATTTGAATTTTGTATGAAGTAATTGTTTAAATTCTGTTGACACATGTACCTAATAATGAAAAAAAATAAATTTCAATAGTTGAATAGCTTAGGAAAATTGAACGTGTTAAGAATATACATGCAGAATTTAAATTATAGTCGATCAGAATTAGAAACTAATTTTTTATACAAAAAAATTTTTATTTTATTATCTCATATTCAAAATTTAAAGTAATAACAATAAAAATAATAATAAAAAATAATAAACAGAATTAAGGATTACAATGGTAGAATTTTCACAATGGATTTATTTTTTATTTAAAAAATTAATCCTTGAATCAGAAGTATTTCAATTCGAAAAACATAATTAAAAATTTTTCAATTTATTCTGTTTTCGACAGCAAAAAAGAGAACACAATTAATATCTTTTACTATGGCGCTTTATTGTGTATAATAAGCGCAATTATTTTTATAAAAATAAAATTGAAATCGGAGTAATATTGACAAAACATCTTTATTATGCCTCTTATAATGATCTCAATATTCTTAATTTAAAATTTTCAACCCTAAACTTTTTTTTTACATAACAACACAAAAAAAACTTTGAGCTTTTAAAAACTAATTTTCAAGATTACACTTAAAATATATATATGAAGATTTATTACATTTATGTTGCATGGAAATTTTATGAAATTTAGATGAAGCAAAAATTCTTAGAAATATTTTTTCTAAAATAATTTTTCAAGATCAAAAATAAAATTTATCAAATATGAATTATTGTATTCTAATGATAATTAAAAGTCAAGTATCATGCAAGCCAAACTCATAATTCTTTATTTGATACAATTAAAAAAAATATTAAATCTAATATTGCAATATTTAAAGTGTTGGGGCTTTCAAAATGCTCGAATTAAATTTCATTAGATAAATTTATGGACTTAACTTGTTAATTAAAATAAATTTTAATTTAAATAACTTGAACTTTAATTTTCTCGTATAAGAAACAGTCAAAAAAAATTCATAATATCCACAAACTTGGATGGCAATAGTTTGTATGAGCATTTCAAAAAGTTGACTCTATCAAATTCGTAATTGATGATTAAAAAAATAACAAGGCGAAAAATTCGAAATACCTCCAGGCATAAAGTGTCAAATAATTTTATAATACATGTGACAAAAAAATTGTGAATCTTCTGATTTTAAAATCGATTTCAATTGATTTTTAATTGGAAAACCATTTAGTTTGCCAAAAAAATTTTTATGTGAAGAATGCCATATATCATATAAGTATATGAGTGTTAAGTATTTCGTAAATATTGAAAAAAATTAAATACTCATTCAATTATTTTTTGTTGATTTTTTAATTTATAATCATTAAAATATATTTTTCTTTAATCTCAACTTCTTTTGATGGTATTAAATTATTAATTTATAATAATTAGTAGAAAAAAATTAAGTTATAATTCAAGGCTAGCAGGCAATAATTTTTTCGAATATTAAAAAATTTAAGAATTCAAAATTGAGTATTTTAATCATGAATTTTAAATTATCATGACTTTTTTTTCAATATCGTGAAGCTAATTTTAGATAATTTGAATTAAGTTATCTACATCTTTTATTTCTGTTTCCAAACAAGTTTATCTATACTTGATTGTAAATGTAGAAGACATCAATAAAAATATATTATGTCAATATTTTAATTTGATTTTTCCCGAAAAAAAATTGTATTCAGTTACTAACTTTTTTATTGTCAATTCGTATAGCCAAATGGAATTTCGACAACTCAAAATAGCGAATAAAAAATTTTTAAATAAAAGAAATAGAAAGGAATTTCAATTAAGAAAAAAATTGTGGACCTAAAAATATAAATATAAATATATATATAAGTCAAAAAAAAAGAAAATTTGAAGCTATTGATCATGAATTTGCATAGTATAAGATTAATAAAAATTTTTAGAAAATTGAAATTCAATTATTTGAGAAGAGAAAATAAAATTCTAAATAATCAAAATGATATTTAAAGATAACTTGAAATCATCACTAATTTAATCATCTGTTTTGATAAAAATTTCAAGATTAAATTTTACTGTGATAAAATTAAAAGAAAAATAGAAAACAACAGAAAAAATAAAATGAATGATTTAAATCGATTAAAATTGTGTGTTGCTTCAACTATGAATTATGGATATGAAAAGTAGATTGATATATGTATTTTATTTATGTCTTTCATAAACGAACGTGATAGATAAAAAATTTTCGAAAATGTATTTTTACGTTTTCTTATTGATTATATATATTTACAAATTTTTCTTTTTATATATTAATCCTTCCCAAATACTACATGACAGAAAATTTTTATCCAAAATGGGCATTTACTTATACTTCAATTTCTTTATTGAATATAAAGCAATTTTTCAAAATTTCAGTTTCATTATGTGTGAATAAAGAAGAATCGGAAATAGCTAAACAATACGATTGTGGAAGAATATTCAAAAGATAATCTTAATTCGTTACTTTATGCGATCTAATAAACAACATACGAGAGATTGTATTTATTAAAATAATTAAAATAGATATTACATATTTTCAAAAAAAATTTTAAAAAGTGACGACCATAATTCAGTCATTATTTGCAGTCATTCAAGTAAATTTTCACCCTGTAAAAGCAAATTGCCATCGGTTCAAGATAAATATCGATTTTTTTTGAAAAATCTAGATGTTGGCCAAAATATAAAATTTTTAAAAAATTTTAATTTATCTTAACTTTTGTAATTAAACGATTTTTAATTACAATCTCTGATTCTGATAAAAAATAAATTAATTAAATATTAGAAGTATTCTTTGAGCCAATTTATTTGATCTCTCGAAAATTTTTCTACTAAAAAACAAAATATCAAAAGACTTTTTCTTCTTCTCTTCGATCTAAATTTCGTATTTTGAAATCCTAGAGAAAATATTATTTGATAGAGATACACCGTAAAAAATTCTCTAAAAAAAATGATAATGCAATCCCAACCTTTAATTCAATCTAGGATGTTCAAGGTAATTGATATAAGAAAAATACAGAATTTTTTCGACCAAAATTCATATTGTTTGAAAAGCTAATATGTTAATGACATGACACACCGGTAAATTTTGAAATGTTTATTTGAACTTTTCTCCATATAGTCTAGTTTTACATTTTATTAATTATTGATGAAATTCAAATCTTCAAAAAATTCAAAGAAAAATTCTTTTATACTAGACCTCGTTTAATGAAAAACTCTTTGATTTGTTTTATATAGCAAATCAAAGTAATAAATGATAGCTATCAATAATTATTAACGAATATTTTGATTTTAATAAAATTATAGTTGATTTCAAAAAAATAATAAATTGAAAAATTTTTGTTAGTAATTCAAACTCAATCTATAATCTCAAAAGATTTAATTGTGCTAAAATAAAATTTTTCCGAATTCTTTTTAAGAAAATCTTTATTTTTTACAAAATTACGATTTTGTATTTCTTAAATTGATACGATTTGGTCAATAATGTAATTAGAAAAAAACAGTATGAAGGTTTCGCCCTGTACAATATTTACAAGGTTTAAAAAATATTTTATCCGAAAAATAAATAGACAAAATCAAGAATATATACATAATTCATTGAAAATTTAAATAAAAATCAAATAGGAAAAAATCAATTAATAATTAAACATTAGTTAAGCTTGTGATAAAAATTAAATGCAAGATTCTAGGAGAAAAAATGAATAAAAGTTTATTGGAATTTAAACTTTTTTGAAGCAGATAAAAGAAAAACTTAACAAATTTGAAATTTTAATTTTTAAAATTAATCATATCTCTATAATCTTAAAAAACATTTGAAACTTTGTAGGATATGTAATTGAGAATTTTTTTATATTTTCATATTTTATATAAGCTCAAATTCAGTATTCAACCTCAAAGTTCTAAATAAAAATATACAAAGATAAATTAGTCTCTTTTATTATTGAGAAAAAAAATCAAAACTCGTATCGTCTATTCCATATGAATATCATTTACAAAATAAATCTAGATTTATTTTTTAGATTAAAATTCAGTTAAAAACTTTTGCGTATACAGAAATAAAAGTTAATGCTTGCATAAGGTTCAGATTATTTGTCAAAAAAAATGTGTTTTTTGATTTTCAATTCAATTTATTTTTTTCGGTAAAAATTAAATTAAATTAAAATTTAATTTAATTTAAAAAAAAAACTAAAAATATTTGAAATAAACAATTAGTAAAAATAAAAAAATAATAAAAGTGAAATAATATTATTTTCAAAATTAATTTAATTAAAGGAAGGTCAACAAGAAAATAAATCAAGATTTGACAAACCTATTGAAATGAACATATTAGAAAACTATTAAAATCCCTTCAATTCGAATTATGAAAATTAGAAGTATTAATTCAGTATATTTTGAATTTCAATAAATGGAAATCATATTTATTGTTTAAAAAACAAATAAAAAAGCATAAAGTTCTATCGAAAATATTTATTAAAAGACATGATAATTGATTATAATTAATTTGAAAAATGAATGTATTTCACTAATCTTGGTAATTGAAGTTGGAAACAAGTTGTAAAAAATTCAGATAAAAAATCAATAAAAAGCTCTGATTATTGAATTTTTGTTGACTAACACAATATGATTAATATTAAATCCATTGGACTTAGTTAAATAATTATTTTACAATATGTAGAGTAAATAAATAAATTCAGAGCAGCACATTTCTAAATTTAAAAAAAAAAATTAGCTGGATATAAAAAAAAAACAGCTACAAATTTTACTTTTATGGTTTTGTTTGTTTATGTTTTTATGAAATTATTCAGAGTAAATCTTTTGCTATCAGAAATAAAATAAAAAAAGGAATCAACTTATTTTTTTCCTGAAAACAAAATCGCTATGAAAAATTTTTGAAAAATACATGTCAATATATAGGTAATTGAAACACTTTCGATTTGTAATTTTAAGCAATTTTTATAAAATTTCTTTAGGAAAAAACGAGCATAGTAGATCCGCTAATACGATGAAAAAAATTATTCAAAGATTGAAAAAATTACTAAAATCCGAAAAATATACTAATGAATTACTTGTAAGGTCATTGTATTTAATTAATTTAAAAACTCATAGCTCTGATAAAATTTAAATATATATAAAATTCAAAAACTAAATATTAAACTTAGTAATTCTATTGTTTTCAGTCATTCAACTGTTCATTGATGTCATTAAAAATTTTAGAGATTTCAATTTCGAGTGTGTTATAAAAAATATAGATTGGAAACAATGAGAAAAAGCATTCGTTTACCGAAGAAAATGATTCAATTAATATAAAACTATATCCGGTTTAATGGAGAAGCGTAAAATTTAATGATGAATGAGAGTGGATATATATAATTTAGAAAAAATAGACTTTTAAGATTTGGTATCTTGTTTGCAAAACCTTTAACCTTAATCACAAAAATTACGATGCAATAAAATTAATCTTTTTTTTTAAGCTATATGACAAGCTTGAATGCTTTTTTAGAAGACGGCATTTATTCAAAGTTTTTGAGATGCACGCAAAATGTGTTACGAGTGTAAAAACATAATCACACATGTAACAATATAACAACTTGAAATCATGAAGATGATTATATCTAATAATATATTCAGGTAAACTTGAACCATAAAATCGGTCGAATACTTTAAAATTTTCTTATGTGTAGATAAAAAGTATGAATAAATCAAAAGATTATTTTTAAAAATAAAAGCACACTTTGCAAAAAAATAATTTTAGAAATCTAGATGCAAATATGAAATTTGAAAATTTTTTTGCCAATCAATTCTGGAAATGATGATGTCATTCAACTGTGATTTGAAATAAAATTTGGTAAACATCAAATAAAGCTAACCGAATTTTTTTCAAACATTCATTATATCAAAAATTTTTCTAATTTGAAAAATGCATGCAAAACTAATTCATGAATAAATTTGTGAGAATATAAACAATGTAAAATGTTAGAAGGGCAAAGATACGGGCTATAATAATTTAGTAGAAACTAATCCTAGAAAAGAATATGAAACAAAAAAAAATTGTCAATGTCCAGTGCGAAATAGCCAAATGACAATAAGTCATAAATGTGACAAACAAAGTGAATAAAAAGTCATAAAGTCGGCAATCAAAAACAAAAGAAATACAATACGATAAAATAGCTAAAAAGGGTATAAATAGAAAGGGGAAATCTAAAGCAAAACACACTCATTCGAATAAAAGTAAAAAAATATAAATATTTAATAATGATATTTACTTTACTATTGACCCATTGAAATTTTTTAAGTTTCGTGTGATCGATTAGAAGATTTGAATCATTAAAAGTAATAATTGAATCAGTGTTTGTAGTGCTGCTATTGCTACTCAAACTTTCATCTATCTCATTTGATGTAAGTTTATTCATTGGGGAATAGATGAAATCAAGTGTTGGTGATTCGTCGAAAGACAAACTACGTTCAAGATTAGATGACGAAAATGAATTTAGCGATATAATAGTAGTAGGTTCAGAATCTGTTGAACTAAAACTCGACTGACAAGAATTGCGAGAAATATGATTGTTCACACTAAAAAATGCAGGAAATTTTCTTCTGAACTTAATTATCGAACGATGATTTGATGTTTTATTTTTTTTTATATTATTATTTAGTTGGCAAATTTCAGGTAGATGATTTTTATCAAAATCAATCGATTCTGCATTCGAATCATTTTTAATTATAAAAACAGTTGAATTTGAATTAACATTTAGAAAATAATTTTGCTCTTGAGAATTGAAACTTATTTTTTGACTTAATTTATCATTTATTGACATTCCATTTTTGTGTACATCACTTTTATTTTTTATTAAATTCGCAACTTTGTTTATGTCATTTACATCAAGAGAATGAAACAAATTTTTATGTCTTTGATTCTTGATTTTTTCACTATTTAATTCAAATTCTTGACAGCATAAATATTTTTTTGCCCATTTATTATCAAAATTTGCTAAATTATCTTTTTTCAAATTAAAAAATTTTGTTTCCAAAAACGAATTAAATAAATTTACATTCGATTTATCGAAATCAGAACTTCTTAATACATTTGAATTGAAATTCTGGAGTGATGAATCAAAGTGAAATGAAGAGAATAAAGTAAAAAAATTTTTTACAGGTTTAATTAATGAAACATTATTTGGCCGTGTACTACCTATATATATATCATCTTGATTTGTTATCAAATTTCGATCATTCGATTTTTTTCCCATTCGTTTAAATAAACTTGTTCTTCGATTAATTTCATTATTTATTTGTTCAAATCGTTCTAATATATGGTGCACTTTTTCTAAATTTAAAAATTGATCATCATTATTATTAGTTTTAAATTGGCCTGAAAATTAAGAAAATTTTTTAGCAAATTTTACTGATCATGGTTTAAAATTTTCATATAATTTAAACCTTTAAATTTTTATCATTATAAATTAAAAAGATTCTAATAATGTTGGAAATTATTTAAGATTTTATTAATTAGATATACAAAATTACCTGAAGAGTCGAAACTCGATTTATCGATTAAATAATTATTTTTCACTTGTGTTTGTGAGAGATTTTGAAGCGACAAGTTTTTTTCAAAAATCTCTTTATCTAAATCTCTTGCGTCATGCTTTAAATTATTCTTCTGATTATCTAATTGATTTTCACTATTTGTTTGCACACCTAATAAATTAAGTTTGAGAAAAATTTTGTTACTTCCAAGCTGCTGACTTGTGGAAAATTTATTATCATGATAGCAAAAAATTTGATGATTTAAATTGTGTCGCTGACTTGTTATTTTTTTATTTATAGATTTATTGATTTGATTTAAAAGAATAGTGCGCTGGCTAATAGAGGTCGATCTAGACTGATCGATTGATTTTGATGCTAAATCATGAATTTTTGATGCTGCTATTTTTGCCGATCGCAACACAAAGTATTTAAAGTTCAATGGTTCAAAAAAAAATTTTACATTAGAAGAGAAATTAGGATTTTGTTTAGGTGAATAATCGAGTGTATAATTTAAACTTTTACAACACTCTTTTCTGATATCTAAGTATTTAATTTTAATCTGATTTATTTGACTCAATAAAATTTTCGAATTATTAAAAATTTTTTTTTTTAAATTATTTTTTTTAATCAACTTTGAGATTTGAACGGCTGATTTGATTTTTTCATTTTTTTGTTTTCCTAATCTTAAAAATCGATCACCTAAATTTTTTTTGTATAATTTTTCGCTCTCAATAACCGAAAATCTTTTAGTGCGCAAAAAGTTTTTAGCCAAGTAATCTTTAACTAAAAATTCTTTCATTGAAACGTTCTCTAAAACAACATCATACGAATTTTTGTTCTTTTGGCCATAATTATTATTTGGATATTCACTATTTGAAATATTTTTATACTCATTTTCAATTAATAGATCATTAAAAATCGATTTATTTTTTAAATTAATTAAGTATTCGTTTCCATATTCACTCTGCCGTTGTGATTTGATAGTAGGTCTATTTTTCTCTAATTTTTGTCCTTCAACGCAATTTCTTTTTGATTCAGAATATCTAAAGGGTTGATTGTTATATAGGCAAATAGTTGAAACAAAATCGATATGATTTAATGTTTCTGACGAATGCATTTTACAACACAAAAAAATAAAAACTAAAAGAGTATTGACTAATTTACAATCTAAATCAATAAGTAATTATTAAATATTCATATAGAACTAATTACTGATTGATTTAGATAAATTTCTATTCATAATTTTTCTTGAATTATTTTATTGAAAAATACGATATTGAATCGGCCTGAAAGATGACAATGATTATTATGTTGGAATTATAATAGTCGTGTTTGCTATGTAAATTACCACTTCACATTATGATATTTAAAATTTTTGTAAAAGCTATAATTTTGTTTTTCGGAAATTCGCACTATTATTTAAAGAAATTTAATCATTGTAGACTTAAAAGACACTTTTTTCTAAATCAAAAGCACTATTATTTTTAGAGAAATGTTTTTCAATTTTTAACTTGCTCAAGGAAACTTTTTCGACAAATTGAACATTAATTATACTGAAATTAAACTTTTTTATAACCAAAACTTAAGTTAAATTTTATGTACTTAATAACTGATGGAAACAGAATAAAATGAAGACTAAAAAATGACCACATTTATGATTAATCCTTATACAGGTTTATAAATGATGTTTGTCTAGAAGGCGCTTTAATTTTTGGCTCATTTTACTTTATATTTTACTACTCGAATTGAAAAACAAAACTTAAGCATCATTACTTGTTTGGATTTTTTTATTTGATTTTTTGTAATTCTTGATTTTTCGCTTTTAGATTTCAAATTAATTTATTCTGAATTTAGAGATCAAAATGCCCATCAATTAGGATGACAGTGATTCGAGAAGAATAAAACAAATATGACAAACGAATTTAAAATTATTATTTATATATAAATTCTTAGAATATGTCGTTAAAATAAGCTTAAATCTAAAAATGTAGTAGTTGATCTTAAAAAATCATCCTTGTAACAATTAGTTATATAATACATAAGAGATATATTTTTTAGGTTATTTTAACTTTGTTTTTTTCTATACTTTTTTTGTGATAAAGAACATTTAAATAAGTTGTAAATGAATTCAATATTAAAATTAATATTAGACACATGGATTTAAGCAAAAATTTAAAAAAAAAATAATTTCTTACTTTTCAAAAGAATTAAATGGTAATGTTAATAAGAATATATCTTAAAATTTTTTATATTTTATCTCCAAAAATATTTACACAATACTTTTCTTTAGCAATTCAATATTGAATGCACAGTCTAAAATAATTTCGAAAAGATTTTATTTTTTTGAGGATACATTTTGTTTTGATCTTAGTGTTTTTCATTTAGATTAAAAAAGTTTTTTAATCTTGTCATATTAATGCAATCCATAATTCGATATTCACCTAAATCATACAATGTTAAAAAATTTTTAGATTTTTTTATTTTTTAAATTCAACGAGTTAAAACTTGAATTTCTTATTGCATTACCATCAGCAAAGCTCGCTCAGCAGATTATAACGAATAATAAAATAACCGGATTTCAAATCATTATTATTGTTCGCAATTTTTTTTTTGATTTTAGTCTTAAATTGAACGAAAAGAATTCAATCTTGCACTAGAATTTTGATATATTTAGGCTCAATAAGTTGTTGTCTTTCTGATAATTTAATGATAATATTTTTCTATATTCGTTCGAAGATTACAAATGTTTTGAGTTTTTACTAAGTTAATTTAATTTTTTATATATATTAAAATGCAAATTATAATATAAGTGACATAAGAGAATAGATTTCTTATAATTTTATTCATTTCAATATTTTTTTTTAATAGATTAGAAAAAAATTATATCTGAAAAAGATTGCATTAATAAAAGCCATTATTTGAAATTTGAAATTTCCACGATTTTTCATCTAAATACGATTATCAACATTACAATTGCTTTTTTTTCTCACGCTCAAGATCAATTTTATCAATCATGTAAACTGTAGCAAATATAAATCCGAATGATGAATAGGTCACACTGATTACTTTAAGAAAATAATGGCCTTTACACTCATCAGGAAATGTCACATATGCATGACTAAAACAGCTTGCAAATTTTAACATGTTTAGAATAGATAAATGATTTCTGTATTTAGTTGGTTTCATTGCTTCAGTGCCTAAATGATGAAAGCACAAAAAATAATCTATTAAAGAAATAAGAATTTACAAAGAAAATAATACCGTACCTATACAGCCAAAAATAAGATAAACGTACACAAAGGTATGATATAATGAATCTACATAAAGCAACCACAAATATATACCAAAAGGATAAAACATAAAACCTAAAAAAATTATTTCGAATTTATATATTTGACAAATGATAATTTTGCAGCTTTGAATTAAAAATTTATTCAAAATTACCTATATAGATTAACATTATAAATAGGACTTGATGAAATGTATCAAATTTATGAGGATTGTATCCTCTCAATATTAATAAAACTGGACGTAATAATTCAAATAATTTGGCAAGCAAGTAAACATAACCCATTTTGAGAATCAACTAATCAAAGAAAAAACAAAGAATTTCACAAAATTTTTTTTCGAAATAATAAATCAAAATTTTAAATGACTGCTACCTCTTGATTTTTCTTATTAACCTCAAAAGTACATGTCCACAAGCTTAATGAAAAAAATTTGAAATTTATATTATTTATAATTAAACACAAAATGCGAGTAAAAAAAAATTAACTTACTCTAAACCAAAATCAGTTATATAAAGAGAAATCACAAGAAATCCAATTAAATTAGTTGTGAACATGAACGAATTGAATACCAACAAAAAAGGCCTCGAGTTGATTGGTCTCAAACGTTTCATTAATGGCTCTAAAAAAAGATGAAGGAATGCCAAAAAAAAAAAAAGAAAAAAGAAAAGTTTATGGGGACCATGTTCAAACATTGGGAAATTTCGACTTTCTTTCAAACCATATTCAAACCAAACATTTGTATAGAAATAATTAAATGATTTGTCGACACACGAATTTATTTTGATTAAACGACAAAGATATGATAAGGAAAGCATGATTTACAAATCTATATCGAAACCATAAATAATAAATAGAAAATCAGTAAAGATTTGACAAA
>BLXL01010321.1:0-26989 GCA_023170135.1 Acarapis woodi
ATTTGATTACATACTTTTAAACCGGTGTGATACGATCAATAACATCTCTCCATCATTATTTTTTTTCTTTTATTTAGATCAAATAACTCAAACAAAAGTCTAATAATTTGATGTTCAATCAAGATCTTTATGTTCATCGTTCAATAAATCCATATTTAAGCAATATCTTATATTATCTCTTTTGCTTAATACATTGTCTCTAACACCTTTAACTCCTTGATTGGAGGTTAATTTTTGAGTGGTTTCGCTTGAACCTAATTCAATAAGTTTTCCCTTTCGAACTAATATACTATAGCTTTTTGAAACTATACATAAAATTTATTTTCCTAAATATATTAAATTATACAATTGATTAAACATTGTCGAACTTTTTTGAACGATTTATATTTTGACTTGATATCCATTTTGTAAAAACTATATAAATAAACTATTTAAATTAAAAAACATTGCAATTTGTAATTTCGAAACAATAATGTTTTTAATTAAAAATTTTTTAGGATGAATCAATAAATTTTTTGAATCGGTTTTCGACAAAAATTTTAATTTAGCTTACAATATTTATTCCATGATATATTTTGAATTATAAAGTATAATATAATTTTTAATTAGAATTATTTATCTCATACTCTCAAATATGAAATTTTGATCAGCGCCAATAACATAGCTTTAAATTTTTTTTTTCTAGATGATAAAATAAAAATGATTGATTTCATAAATAAACAATGCCTTTGTTATGAAAATTAAAATTTATTTTTTATCATTCCAATCAACTTTTTGAAACTTCTATTTCAATTGAAACGATTTTTTATATCTGAAATTCATATGTTATAATAATATAATTTTGTAATAACGAATTAATAGAAGTTCATTTAAAAATGATCGCTTCAAAAAATTTTTATCATTTGTTTTATTTTTTCTAATTAATAGCTTTAGAATTTGAATTGCTTTGCCTCACGAAGGGACTTTGAAGAAATCATTTTATCTAATTATAATTTAAGCATGACGTTTTAAAATATAGAGATTGAGATTACAATTATTTGTATCATGATAAAATTGTTCCAAAAAAGAATCTTATTCACATTATTCTCTCAAAAACCACGCTGCTATTTCAAGAATAAAAATTTATTTTTGATACCATTATTTCGTGGAGTTGAAGCCTTAGATTCTATTCATTCATTTAGAAAAATAGCAAAATTAAGAATAATATAATAAGATACAAAACGTATTCTTTTGAATAATTTTTTAAAAAAAAAACTTTCTTGATTTTCAAATCGCATGATTTTTGAGTCATTTTATTTTAAATCTTAAATCTTGAATTAAAATTTTGTAAAATTAATTGATATCATAAAAAAATCAGACCAGCAAAAATATAAAAATCTTGCTAATCTTTAAATAATTGATGTAAACGAGCAAGTTATTAATTATATGTAGTTATCAAAAATTCGAATTCATGATTGGGTGATGATACATATTTACATGCAATATAAATAAAAATAATTGGTTTGCTACTGTTATTGTAATCAATGTATATTATTTTACGATTATCTAGCAATTTACTATTCGATAAATGAAAGAAATGAATAAATTTTAAAAAATAAAAAATTTCTTCAAAAGTAAAAAAAAAACATTACTTTTTAATAATTTTTACCAGCTTGAAAAAGGTTTTTAAAATTTGTTCAATTCTTTCAAAGTAAATTTTTTTTGGATCAGATAATTTTTTTTAATTTTCTAAATAATCTTCAGACAACCAATATTCAAATATGAACTTTGAGAAATTTAAATCATGTACTGAAAGTGGTAAAAAAATTAATTCATTCGAAAAATGAAAAAAAAAATTTGTTTCTTTATTTTTATAAATTTTTCATTTCGCTTCGATTGAATATGAAATGAGTAGAAATTAATATTTTCATTGAATATCACAAATTGAATTCCTTCTATTATATTAATGGCTATATGAAAGATATCTGAGCATATTATATTAAATTCTACCATCAAACTGTGCATTTCCTTTCAACTTTATCATATAATCTGAAGATTGATAAATGTTTGAATATTATTTTTAAAATTTGTGAATAATAGTGAATAAATAATAAGTCATTATTTTATTTCAATCATTTTTTAATAATCTTTTTGAATCATTATAATAATAATTATCATTTATCATTTAAGTGAGATGCTTTCTAGAGTTTTTTCTAAACTTGTGAAAATAATTTAATTTTTTGAATCAAAATAATTTATAAAATTTTTTGAAAATCTTTCATAAATCACAAATTGATAAAAGAGAATAATTTATTAAAAACCTTCAAATTAATTATACTTTTTTTACAAAATTAAGGAGTAAAACAAACAATTTTGAATTTGTAAATCTTGCAATAGTTCGAAAATGGAAATTGTAAAAGGAGATTCTTCCTACGTATTATAACTGAGTGAGAGAAAAAATTTTAACATAAAAATTAAATGATATCTGACAAATCATTTAGTTGAACCTGAATTTTAATTTTTGCAATGAATTTTTCATTCATTAGAACTTATATCCTTAATAATTGTATTAAATTTTTTTTTTGGCTTACTTGTAAATTCTGTGTTCCGTAATTTTTAGGGTGATAAAAAATACCTACTAGATATTAATTAAAAACATCAAGTTTCTTCAACAATTATTCGATTGATGATTCGTTTGACAGATTTTCAATAAATGCTGAGATTTTTAAATTATACAAACGATTTTTTTTTATTGTTTTAAAAACAAATTCTTGTAATTAAGTACTTCTTCCGTTTCATAATACTTAAATTTTAATTTTTGAAATGGTTAAAATTAGAATTAGCTTGATAAATTCAGCAACTGATTCCAGTTATTTTATTTAACAAAATATTCAATTAAGTAACATAGAAAAATTTAATAGTTTTACTCTACTTTTGAAAGAAATGGCGAATAAAAAACCCTGAAATTTCACATATGGACTTGTTATTTTTCGTTAATTTCGTGAAATGTACTAATATTTCAAAAAAAAAATTAATTAAAATCGATAAATATGATTTTTTGCTATTAACTTCAAATGTGTACTTAATATAATTAAAACTTTTTCAATATTTATTATATATGTAATACATATTATGTATAGAATATAAATAATATTTATATGTATAGTTTTTTTTGAGGTATGTTTTGAAGAATCTCTTAAGCAGTTCGATTTTGCGCATTTTTATCACTTTCTGATGGTTATGCTTTTTTTTTATTTAAGCTCTTTCTACTGAGTGAAATTTGATTAGAATCCACTTAAACTTACACTAACGACGTTGCTCACAGTTTCCTAATTTATTTTTCTACTATTGAAGCACTTAGAGTGTACTTCTACATGAGTCACTATTTATGAACCCTTGCATATATTTTAATAGATAATATATTTTTTCTATATTTGAATTATGGCTTTGAATTTTAATCTCCTAAATCTACTATTTAACATGTGTACTTAATGTCCAAGTTGCGATTCTCCAACATTTGCATCTTTTATTTATATCGTTCTATTTTTTTTTGTAAATTTTGTTTCAGTTATTAATTTCATCAATTAATTTTAAAATTTATTTGAGATTTGAATTTTTAATTTAAATTTGATATTCTTACTTGTTGAAAATTGATACCCTTAATTTTTTTTTTTAAATTTTGAACACGATTTTTGTAAATAATTATCGATGTGTCAAATTTGTAAAAAAACCGCATTTTCTAAAACTTAAAAATTTTTTTTTTTCATTTTCGGAATGTGATTGTGATTATTTGATTGTGAAATTAAAGTTGTTGAAAACTTATGTAAGGTGACAAAATTTGAAATTTTTTATTTAATTAGATTTTTTTTTTTACTGTATCAAAAAAAAAACTTAAAACTTTTTTTTCAATGATGATTAATTTTATTAAATCAATAAGTCGTTTATTAAATATCTTTGTTTGCAAAGATATTTTAATAAGATGATTCCAATTTGAATGTAATTCAATCAATCGTAATTTAAATTCTTAAATCAATTCAAGATTAATTCTTAATTTAATTGTTAAGTAATAATAATTAGTAAAAATTTTAAAAAAGTAAAATGTCTAAATTTAAAATCATCACTTTAGTTTAACCATTCGATTGTCAATGATTAGAGACAATTTAGCTTAAAAAATTCAGATTATTGCCGACATTTTTGTGTGTTAGAGATTAAATAGTTTTCGCAACAGTTGGTAATTTTTTTTCATAAATTGGCCATGACTGTAACCGGAAATACACATTCAATTTTCTTATCTATTTCCGCCAATTAAGCATTTAGTTGATATTTCGATTATGATTTTTAAAAAATTTTAAATACAGTCAGATATAATTAGAAAAAAGACCTCAGTTTTAATAAATTGGATGGCTTCAATAATTGTGAATGAATCATTTTTTTTATTGAAATTTTTTGAATTTTGTATGAAATTAAATCATCTTAAAATCAATAATTTACTGCTTAATTCGAATATTTAATCAAGTTTCAAATTTACTACAAACATCATCAGATTCGCTTATTATAATCTAATTATGCTGACAATTTCACTTAGGAATAAGAATCGCTTTCAATTTAATTTTTTATTTAATTTATTTATTTAATAAGAGTTTTAATAACAACAGGGATTTTTCAAGGATATCATATCTTTACCGATTTTATATTTTTTTTAAGTTTTTTAACATGTTAGTCACAAAAATTAACGTTTAAACCTATGTTTGTTGTCTATTTTTTTTTTATCTAAAATCGATATAATTTTAAATTTTTTATTAGCGTTCTAAAATCAATCTATTTTTAGCATTTTTTTGTTATTTGTATGAGTATTCAGGATATTGATAAATCTTTGTCAAAAACCAGCTTTATCTCTATTTCTTTTAAAATTTTCGTAAAATTTAAGCATTTCATCCTTTTTTTTATTAGCGATTTTATAATTAAAGTAAAAGTTATTTTCTATACTACCGATAAAATTTCACTTTATTTCATAATACGACTTAATTCATACAAGTAAATTTATTTCATTAATAATATAATCTAATTTAAAACTATTTCAATTTTTTGCTGATTTAGTAGCTTTTTGTTGATTACATTTCAAACATTAATTTTCTTGAAAATTCTTATTCTAAAACGAAGATTATATTTTTATCTTTAGATGTTTTAATTTTCAATTTTTTTTAATCATTCATTTCATTCACCTAATTCGTAGATCAGCTATCAATTCAAAACGGAAAATTTCAAGTCACTTTCAGAACAAACTTTATAAGTGTATGATGTACGTATAAATTTTTATATAAATTTTTATATAAATTTTTATATAAATTTTTAGTTATAAAATTTATTAGATCGGAATAAAAATAACAAATGAAATTAGTAAACAAACCTATTGAGTCCGATTCAAATTTAAATCAATTTAAAGAAAATAAAAATAAAATAAAAATAAAATAAAATAAAATAAAATTATCATCAATTAATCAACTAGTTTAGCATGCCTTGAATCTAAAAAATCAATAATAAATGATGAAAAGGCACGGTTTTTAAAAAAATTTCATTAGTTTGATTTTAAAATCAAATAAGTTTGAAAATTTATTTTTTTTTAGATACATGAATTATTTATTCCTAATCTTATAAATTTTATATTTTATGATATTTTTCTAATTGTTATATTTAGAATGCCTATCAAAATCGGGAAAATTTCTTGTTTTATTAATTTTTAATATTTGTGTTTGGTCTTTAATCTCTGAACTTTGTTGAACATTTTTTTTTACCTCTAAAAAATCACGATTAAAAACTAAAATGCTTTTATAGTAGCCATTTATTTTAAGCTGCGAATTTACTCTTCTTGTGTGTGAATATCAGATATTTTTGTCAAAATATAAAAATCTTCTATTAAAACTTTGTGACACATAAAATAGATTTGAACAAACTATTTAACGGTTAATTCTTCGATTATAATATTGATAAATCTATTGGAAATAAAAGATATCAGTTTTTTTTATAAATCAAATATTTATTATCATGGAAAATCAGCTTTCATTGCGCGATAAAGTAGGCTTGCAAGATTTTCTACTTTTAGAAGACTATCAAAATGAAGATGCATTCATCGAAAATTTGAGAAAAAGATTTTATGAAAAAATTATTTATGTGAGTTTCTTTGAAAAAATAAATTTAAATATATAAATTTTCAAAAGTAATTTTTTTCTATAAATTACTAAGTATTGATTATAAAATGATTAAAAATATTCAAAAATTTTTCTTGCGGCACCAATTTTTTAGACTTACATTGGCCAAGTATTGATATCTGTTAATCCATGTACTTTTATAGATATCTATGGAAATGATTACACTGTCCTATATCAAAATATAAATTTCTATGAATTACCTCCACACATGTGAGATACTTCGAATAAATAGTGTAAATTATGGATTTTATTTGATTTTGTCATTTTCATAGCTTTGCAATGGCGGATACAATGTATCGAGTAATGAAATGTGAAGGCAGAGATCAATGTTGCTTGATATCCGGAGAGTCTGGCTCAGTAAGCGAAAAAAGAATTTGAAATTGATAAAAGACTGAATAATTATTCGCAAATATATTTTTCAGGGTAAAACTGAAGCTTCAAAACAAATACTTATGCACTTGTCAGCAATATCGAAAAGTGAAAAAATCAAGGATAAACTATTGCTTTCAAATCCAGTTCTTGAGAGTTTTGGTAATTCTCGGACTTCACTTAACGATAATTCGTCTCGTTTTGTAAGCATATATTATATCAGTTAATAAATGGTATTTTATGTATCATATAAACTAAATTTTTTTAAAAGGGAAAATATATGGATATTGAATTTGATTACAAGTGTCAACCAGTCGGAGGAAAAATAAATTCATATTTGCTTGAAAAATCACGTGTTGTATTTCAAAATGAGGGTGATCAAAATTTTCACATTTTCTATCAAATGATCAACGGTCTTGATGAAATAACTCTTCAAAAACTTCATTTAAGACGTGATCCTTGGTTTTATAATTATCTCAATCAAGGTGAAATGCAAACTAATCATGATGTTGATTATCAAAAACAATTTTATGTCGTAAGGAATGCCCTAAAAGTGTTTGAATTTTCTGAAAATGAGGAACAAAGTATTTACACGATAATTGCAAGCATAATTCATATGGGTCAAATAGGTTTTTTAGAAACAGGTATGTATTTTAATTTTATTATTCAATTATTAATTAATTTTTTTTTTCTTTTCATTTTTTTCGAAAATTCAGAGGTAAACCTGATTTTTAACAATGATTCGATGCTTCTTTCTAATTATTTAAATATTTTTTTAGAATGGTCAAGCAATGATCGCGCAATCAACGCCAGTTCAGATTATCACAAAATTGATAAAATGTCACGAAAATGATTTGAACCAAGCATTTACAAATAAAAGCATTAAAGTAAAGGAAGAAAATGTCACTGTTCCGCTAACTAGGGATCAAGCTATTTATGTTCGTGATGCTCTGGCAAAAAGTTTGTACGAAAGATTGTTTAAATGGTTAATAGAAAAAATAAATTATTCAATGTTCAACAAAAAACTAAATGAAAAGAAAAATGTGATTGGTTTGCTCGATATTTATGGCTTCGAAATATCAAATAAGAACACTTTTGAACAGTTTAATATCAATTATTGTAAGCAGAAAATGTTCATTTATGACTGTAATATAAACTAAATTTTTGTTCTATACAGGTAATGAAAAATTACAACAATTATTTATCGAATTGACGTTAAAATCAGAACAAGAAGAATATAGAAAAGAAGAAATCGAATGGAAATCAATTGATTATTTTGATAATAAGATTATTTGCGATTTGATTGAAGAAAAACACAAAGGTATTATTTCTATTCTTGATGAAGAATGTTTAAGGTAAATAATTATAGAAATTTTTTTCATGTAGTATTGAATAATTTTTAAATTCGCCTTTAGACCTGGCTATTCAAGTGATAAAACTTTTCTCCACAAATTAAGTGAAATACTTAGTAAGCATCCTCACTTCGCAACTCATCAGACCGCAGATGGAAAACGTAAGAAAATTTTACAAGACAGGGATTTTTACATTAATCACTATGCGGGTGATGTGGTATACAATGTTAATGGTTTTTTGGAGAAAAACAATGATTTACTTTATCGTGATGCAAAAATGGCAATGTGCAACTCAAATAATTCGGTGATTCAAGCACTTTTTCCATTACACGAACTTGAAGAAAAAAAGAGACCTCCTACTGTTGTAAATCAATTTAAGAACAGTTTGAATGAATTAATGGAATTATTAAAAAGTAAAGAACCATGGTACATACGTTGTTAGTATACAAATTTAAAATAGCACCTTAAATCATTTTAATAATATATTTTATTTTAGGTATCAAGCCGAATGAGAAAAAAAGCATTGTTCATTTTGATAATAAAATAGTGAAACATCAAGTCAAATATCTTGGATTAATGGAGAATTTAAGAGTTAGACGAGCTGGTTTTGCATATCGTCGTGAATACGAATATTTTTTAAATCGATACAAGTGCCTATGTAAACAAACATGGCCTAATTATCATGGTAACGCAAAAAAAGGGGTTGAATTATTAATCAACGAATTTAATTTTGAACCTAATGATTATGCATTTGGCCGAACAAAAATTTTCATAAAATTTCCCCGCTCACTATTTTTTATCGAAGATTTGTATCAAAAACGAAAAATAGAATTGGTTGTTTTCTTACAGAAGAATATTCGTATGTTTATTGCACGACATAAATTTATAAAATCAAAGAATGCTGTAACCAAAATTAGTTCATATTACAAAATGTACAAAGCTAAACGTGAATTAGAAAAAAGGAAATGGGCTGCTACTAAAATTCGATCTTTTATTAAAGGTTTCATTAACAGAAACGAGCCATTAAACGAATATAATAAACAAGTAAATAAATTTTTTTCCATACTCAAAGAAAGACAAATAATTATAAATTTTTTTTTGAAGTTTTTACATTATGTCAAAATTGAGTGGCTCAAAAAATTAAGCAAAAATTGCCCTAAGATGCTCATTGATAAAAGTTGGCCACCCACACCTAAAATCTGCGAGGAAACTAGCGATTTGCTCAAAATATTGCACCGCAAGTGTTTAGTCAAATCATATATATCTTCCATCACTTTGGAAAGATTAGTTCTAATGAAAGAAAAAGTTTTAGCTGAAAATTTATTTCGTTACAAAAAGGATAATTATAGCACGCTTGTTTCAAGAGAGTTTGTACAATATAGACTAGGTATGTGTTGCTAAAAGATTTATTGAATGATAATAAAAAAAATTTCTGTATTTATTTGATTTTGATTCCAAGACGAGGATAAATTAAAATTTTTCGATAAGAACATCAAGCTATTAGATGAAAAAATAGTTTATGCATCACAGGTAACAAAGATCGATAGGTGAGTTTTCGATCAAATTTTTTTAGTAATTTTTTTTTAAATTTATTTGCTTTTTTATAGACATGGATATAAACCAAGAAAACGAATTTTAGTAATAACGAATATAAATTTTTATTTGCTTGACGAAAGAGCTGTTAATCATTAAAAGAGAAAATTTCGATTGAATCAATTGATAAACTCTTTGTATCTAGTTTATCTGATGGTTTTCTCATTATTGCCTTCTCAAACAACATAAAATCGTATAAGGTATTTTTCATTGAAGAAAAACTTTCTATTTCTAAATTTAATCCTATAATTTTAATCTTAACAATAAAATTTTATTTTCAATCTTTGTTATTCAGGGCGGTGATTTGATTATCAATTTGAGCGAGAATATTTTTGAAACTATCGTCAAACTATCAAAAGTATGCGAAAATATTGAAAAAAAATTAAAGATTGAAAGCAATTCGTAAGTGTAAAAAAGTTTTTTTTACAAAAAAGAGTTTTTAAAAAAATTTTTTTGATTATATGATCTTTCAAATCAGTGAAATTTCTAAATGATATATTTTTATTTGAAGAATCAAACATACAATGAATGATGGAAATTCTGGTCAAATAAGGTTTAAAAAGGGTAAAATTGAATTTTATATTTTTGAAATCCAATAAGTTAATTTATGTACTATTTAAGCAATATTTTTACTCATCTTTGAATTATTCGATCTTTTTTTAATTGAAAAGTAATAAAAAATTTTATTTCAAAGGTAAATCAAATAAAACATTTCAAGATAAAGATGGTGTCTTACAAGTGGTATGTGTTTTTATTCTGATATTTCGCTGTTGATACTATAACAATATTTTATTTGGTCTTAATTCATCGTTAATTCTAAGCAAATTACTGCTATGCTTAATTAAAAATTGTTTTTAATTGACTTGAAAAATGATTAAAAATTTTACGACAAATTTTCTAATTTTTTTTTCCATCTAGATTTCAGTTTGAATTTTAACGGACTACAGTTTGATATTACTTCCTTTATATTTTCATCCGATATAATTTAAATTTTACAAGAGAAATCATAGATTATTATTTTTTTGGAAAATTTTTTAATAAATCATTTATATAATGAAGTGCCATTAATTTTAAAAGTGTAATAAATAAAAAATAAAAAAAAATTGAGATGCGTTTTAATTTTTAATTTCTGAAAAATAAATATATGAGTTGAAATATAATACAAATCAACATTGAATCAACAAAGAAAAATGATATTTTTACTATAAATGATTAATAATTGTTAGATTAATAAAATTTGAAAACTTTACTCTACAGATCAAAATATACACATTAATATAAATAAAATTCATAAAATAAAGGATTCAAGATGATTGTGTTGAAAGTAATTTAAATACATTTACCTGATTGACTGACTTACAGAATTGCAAATAAAAAAAAAACTGTTTTTTTAAATACATTATGTAAATAAGACTTATTTAACAAGCGGCTCGGTGTTTTTTATTTTTTAAACAAATTGCCAATGTAATTTATCTCAGAAGGATAATTTAATTTAATAACTGGAAAAAAGATTATAAATAAAAGAAAAATAAGTTATACAAAAGATGATTAGATTGATCAATGTTTGGTGTGAAAAAAAACAAAAGAATTTTAAACTATATTGTCTTGTCGTCTTGCAGTCGATCCATAGGTACTGTTTGGTGGTGTTTGGTTGGTTGATAGAGAGTTTTCAAACACATTTTGTTGTGTTGAAACATCAATTGTCGAAATATTTTTTTTTGTATCAAATAATCTAGATCCTTCTTCGATATTGATTGCTCTCGATGTTGTCGGTCGTTCATCAAAAACAGAATGTGGAGGAGAGTTTATTTCATAATTTACTTGCGAAGAAGATCGATTACGTCTAGTTCTTTGATTTGATCTGAATGGTATTATACTTGAGGACGATTGTATTGATATAGATGGAGATCGATTAACGTTGATCTCGAAATTATTATTTACAACATTTGAGTTATTTGGCACATTATTCGATGAATTTAATATTCTGCTTCTGATAGGAAATATTAAATTACTGGTATAGCTTGCGTTTCCTTGTTGACTATCATTTAATAATGGTGTTCGTTCAGTTGCATTGTTATTGTGTTCATTATCAGCATCATTTTCAGATTCTGAATCTGTAATACCAGGAACAACTACTTTGCCTTTACAAATGGGACAATTACGTCGATTTTCAGTCAACCATGGATCAATACACCTGAAATGATAATTTAATTAAAATTTATTGTATTTTTTCCCTTTAATATAGACGGCTAAACTATTTACCTAAGATGATAAGCATGACCACAAGTTAATAATCTTAATTTAACACCTTCTTGAAATTCATCTAAACAAATTGCACATATTTCATAATGATCACCTTTTTTGAAATTAATGGTCGGAATTTTTTTGAGATGTCGCTTGGCCAACCGATGCCTCCGCCGTTTTTTACGTTCGTTATAACATCGAATTATTTGTGAAATCATGAATGAAATCATGACTATTATACAAGCTCCAATTATTACCTAGATTTCAAAGAAGAAATAAATTATTTTAGCAAGTGAAATATTTTCATATAAATAAGAATCGCTATGAAATTCACTTACTAAAAATGGTACCAGAAATGGATAGATACGAAATGGTGAATTGTAAATGAATCTTGCAAAATAACCTTTATCGTACGTGTAATATAATTTAATTTGTCTTCCATCAATGTGAGTCACAAGTAAAACAGGAATATCGACAATGAATTTATCTAAAATAAAAATCATTAATGATTGCGAAATATAAATTTTTATTTTACTTTTTTTTCCAATTAATACGCACAACTTTCAGGTGAATTCAAATTAGATGATAGTCTTGCATTGTAAATAATTACTCCATTGTAGCCAGCATCTTTGACGTTTTTGAGCTATGATAAACGGGAAAAAAAAGATATATTTAAAAAAATTTTTAAATTGAAATAAACATGAGGTAAATCATTTTGATTTTTTTAATTGATGCACAAATTTTTTGAAATTCACTCACTTTCTTATCCATGGCACAATAATCACGATCTACTAAAACATACCAATTAAAGATAGAAGCATTGTCACCTCTGATTTGAAACAAATCTTTGGGTGGTGGTTTGATTTCATTACATGCATTTTCTGGTTCGGCGCTTACTATGTAGGCCTATAACAGATATTATTTAAATTATTAAAAATCTAAAAAAAAAAGTAAAATTTTAGAATAAAAAATAATTCATACCATGACTTCATCATCTCTGATTTCCGAACCAATATTTAGCTCATAGTCAGTGATAACCCGAACAACTTTGTCTGTTGATGTGTTCTTATACTAAAAGAGAAAAATCAAAAATTTATTATTTTAATTAAAATTAAATCAACAGAGGCAAGAAAAGAACTCATTCATTTTGCTCAAATATAAATCAAAACAAAAAAGCAGAATATTTACATACCACAAGTATTTCCGATAAGATATAATTTAAATTCAGTAAAAAGAAAATCAAAATAGGGTAACAATGTTTAGAAAAAACTTGATTAAGCATCTTTTGATAGAACTGTTGAAGCGATTTAACTTAACAAAAAAAGCATTAAAAGACAAATCGATTCGAACATTATTAAAATTTCAAATCAAAATTTTTACGAATAAAAGCGGTCGAAATTATTGTGCGGTGATCTTTAACCAAAAATATGCAAAATATTAGTAATTTATTTGAAATTTTTACAAAAAATTAATTTAATTAAATTAAAAAATAAAAATTACAGTAAGATTAAATTCGATTCGACTAGTTTTAAAGTTAAGCTTTTTTTTTTTTTTATGGAGAAGAATTATTTGTTTATTTTCTTTTATTTCAAGCGCATTAAAACATCACGCATTCATTCGTAAGGAGCATCAAATAAAACAAATTGGCGCCAAAAAAAACAACATTTGAATTAAAATTATTTTTATTTGAAAAATTTTAAACACATTTGTCAAATTCTCTTGAAAATTCGTTCAAATATTTAAAATAAAATTAATAATTGAAAAATTCAATTAGTTACTTTTTGATTGATTTAAACGAATTCATGCATACATAAATTTCGAATTTATATTCAATTATAAACTCTTCAATTACATTTAATAGATTTCAATTTTACAAATGATAAATTGTTGAAATAAAGAATGATTATTTCTGATTTGTGAAAGATGTACTTGATGAAAAATTATGTAAAAATCATCAATGCATTTGCAAAAAAATAATAAATTATTTTTATTAATGATCAAGTCGGTTTTTTTTGTGAAATTAGTAATTCATAAAAGATTGAAGTTGGCAAATTAGAAAATTTCAAGAATCATCAAAATAAAAATTAAAAAGAGATTAATTAGAAAAGTAATTTTCATCGTAAATTTTTATTACATATTACCGATTAGTCGGTTGATGCCAACAAAAATGTGTCAAAGATAATGAACATAATTAGAAATTACGAATTTTATTAGTGAAATACCAATTATTTTTTTCTATTCTGTCACTTAAAATTTTATTTAAATTTCTGAAAATTGTGTCCATCAATTACCGAAATCCAAATTATTTTTTTGAGAAATCGAAAAAATTGCTAATTAAGCATAAATCTTAAAGAAAAAAAAATGACATTCAAAATAATCATGTTCAAAATCTCAAATACCTTTTGTAAGTAAAGAAAATCAAAATTTTTTGTTATACGTATAGAATATAATTTTAAACAGAAATTAATTTTATTTAAATTAAACATCTTCATTTACAAAAAAAAAGGAAAAAACATTTACAAATATATTGAAATCATAATTCAAATAAATAAATTAGCTATCAACGAAACATTCACCAATAAGGAACAAATATAATTTTTCAGGTAAAAATTTAATTCAACATCTGAACAAATGAAATCGGGAAAACACCTTCACGATCGCCTATTCGGCCTAACAACCATTCGGGATCAGAAGTTTCTTCTTTCAAAATTTCAATAATTTCATTTTTTTTGAATTGCAATTCGTCATCCGCATCCTTATTACAATCGAACAAAGCTATACATGTTTTAAATTTGGATGTATTTCTCCTTGAAGAGACCATATGACCTCTCCGTGGAGGTGGTATTGGTACTGGTTCTGGATTATATAAATGATGATTCGATATTATCTGCCCAACCCGTAAATTAGTGCAATAATTTGGATTACTATTATTGCTATTGTTCAAATCATCTGAAGATGGTAGACTTTCAAATGATTGACCATTGCTCAAGTGTCGATTCTCAATAAAGATAGCTTGCTTCCTTTTAGCTATTTTATCATCATTCTTACCGCTTACAACGATATTATTATTTTTGCTAAATTGGTGGCCGGATGAAAGTAAATTTGTCTGACTATTTGTGTGATTTCCTTGGTGATTAATGGGCACATTCGGAGATGGTATTGCTGGCCCTTTAATTGAAAGAGTATGTTGATGAGCTTCTAAATCTAATTGATAGCAGTTATCAATATATGTACGACGTCTAGCATTCACATTTTTTTGATTGCTTTTGTTATTCAAATCAGATGAATTAATTTGAAGACCAAGATCTGATATTGTTCGTGAATGCATTGTAGTCTTGTTATCTTTGAAAAATTGTTCTTCCTTTGATAAATTATTATTAATTACATTTTGATTATTATTGTTATTTGACAAGCTAAGTGATTGTTTGGCTAAATTTTTGTGAGGCGGAAGTGGTGGAGGTACTTGATTAGTAGAATTGACAATTTTTTTTCGAATCGAATTAAATTGATCAAGGGAACTCGATGATCTTGACTGATTTTCAAGATTGTTTCTATGAACAAGTGTATCACTCGATATTACTGAATTAGTATCTGCGTGCGATCGATTCATCGATAAATGATGACTTTTTAAATTTCTAGAATTTAATAATCGATCAAAATACTCTTTAGCTGACATTTTCTCTTCATTTGAATCATCATCACTTAAGTCAGTTGAATTATCATCAGGTGGTAAATTCCAATCGATATTCAAATTTTCAAACATAAGTGATTTTTTATTTTTCATTGAATGTTCGAGCTATAGGAAAAAAGAATTTAGATTAATTTTTTCTAAGAATTAATTTTGATTTGAAGAATCAATGAAATTACCAATTCAACAAGATGAATTTGGTTCATTTCTCTGGCAAGTTGAATAGGCGTTTTCTCATTTTTATTTACAATATTTATGTTTACACTTGATCTGAGTAATAATTTAAGTGGTTCACTTTTGTTTTTCAAAATACAAAGATGTGCTGCTGAATTTCCATCTGAATTTTGATAATTTATGTTTGGGCTGTTTTGAACAAGAAAATCGATCAAATGCAGACTTGTGTTATTTTCCTGGCAGATAGCTAGGTGTAGAGCACTATTTTTCGAATCTTCAAAACTAGGTAAACTCCAATTTAGGCATTGATTATTTTCACCGAAGCATTGTAATAATTGATAGAGATTTTTGCTTATAATTGCATGCTCTAAATTTCTTTTCAACACTTCATTATTACCTGCGCTTAGACATTTAACAAATTTTCTTTTCAAATACTTCGATTTAATAAAAAGACATCTATCTTCCATAGATGATTGCGCATTAATTTTTTCATTTGCTTGCAAATTGGCCTCATAAACTGAATTAAATGATGAATTTGACATATTTTTGGCTAACAGAAGTAACGAGATACCTATATTGTCCAATGTCAAACTATGTATTCTAGACACATGTACACCTAGCTCGCGATGTATGCCAGAACATTCAATACATGTCTGTAAAAGTATAAACGATTATATATTTAAAAAAAAAAATAAATTAGAATTAGGTCAATAAAAAAAAATCGAATTATAATCCGCTCTAAAATCATTGGAAAATATTTATTTATTTTATGTCTAGATTGTTAAAATTAATTCATTAATTACCAGGCATCCATAGTTTGTCGATAACCATGTAATATCTTGACTTGAATTACAATCTACACAATTTTGATTTCCAGGCAATTTACGAATTGATGTAATTATTTTTGTCCTTAATTCATCAAGTGTCTTTGTAAGTGTATAATCTTCGTTATTTGCAGTTTGATTTTTATTCGATTTATTGTTGTCAAATTCTTTCTTTAGAATAGCTTCTTTACAATTCAAAATTACTGACACCCAACTTTCAGCATCAAGTTCATTTTCTGCTTGAAAATGATATGTTCTTGAATATGAAATTAAATCAAATGAACATTTGTCGTCAGGTATTTGTTTAATTTGACAAGTAAGTAGGTTGATTTTTACAGGACTTTTATTTTCGTCTGAGTGGTAAATAGAGAGAAAGCTTGATGGATTATTCGATTCAAGATTGAAACCACTAATTTTACATTTTCTTTTCTGCCAAACTTTCATTTTCATTTTTCCTTCTGATTTTTTTGACAAATAACCAGACTTACAATAACCATAATGTTTGTTTCCTTGCAATTGATGCAAATTGTAGATACTTTTCTCTTTTTTATTAGTCAATTCTACATTGGTACTTGTATTTGAACTATTAGATGATATATTACCAACAGCATTAAATGAATTCGAGATATTCAAATTTAAACCATTTTCACCATTATTTAGTAAATTTTTTATTTCAATTAATTGCTTGCGTTCATCTTCTTGACTAGATTTAATAATCACTAATTTGTTTCTCAACTCATCTATATAAGTATTGAAATGTTTCAAATAATCAAGACCATCTTGAAAGTAGCGCTGTTGCGAATGATAATAATCGACGAGGTGTTGTAATAATTCTACACCTTTCTTCGTTTTGATATCATTCACCTTTATTAGATATTCACACATTTGTAATTGAAAATTTTTTCTTTCTTTATCCATCTCTTCTGCAATTTCAGCTGATGAGATTTCAGTTCTGAAAAGAAAGAATTACAATATTTTCAAAATAAATTTGTATTTAAAAGAATTTATTACCTAATAAGTCCAGCTTCTTTAGCCATTTGTTTTTTCTCTTTTTCAATTTTTAAAATTTTCGCTTCGTAATCTCTCCATGCACGCTCGAATGATTTCTTAAGATCACCTTTAACACCTTTTAATTCACCTTTCAATATATTATCCAACGGATAAAGTACTATGTTGTTTAAGTTTTGCATCTAAAAATTTTTTGGAAATTAGTTTTATTATTTTTATAAATAAACAACTTCATATTTAATTGATGATTTAACTTACTAATGCTTTCATCAGACTAGATAGTTCTTTGGTTACAATTGAAAATTTGATGAATGCCGCTCCAATATCAGGTTCGCTATCTTTACTCATGGCATTTGCACCTAATTTTTCTAATGATTTCGACAAAGATTGTTCACTGTCAACTTGTTCTATTATATATATGTGCATAAGAAAAAAAATTAAAATCATGCATTAAATAATTTGACACGAATCTTACCTATTCCATTATTATAAATCGATTTGATTGCTTTCTTCATCTTCATCAATCCTTCTCGATCAAAATCCAAACTCTGAAACGATATGTAAATTTTATCAATTATTTAAATAAATTTATTAAAATTCAATAGTTTAATAAGTAATATTTATAAGATAGTTAAAAAAATAAATTCATCTATTTTCCCATTAAAGAAAACTAACTTTCAATTTAAATTTTCGTTTTTTAGTTCGCTTATAAAATTTTATCCAAATTTTAAAATTTTTTTTAGACATTTCGAATTTATCACAATTTTTACTTATTTTAAAATTACTAAATTCAACTAATGAAAGGAGTGTTTAAATTCAAATGGACATTTTCACTTAGGAAAATCTAATATTGAAAAATATCACAATAAATCAAGCGCAATTATTCAGGATTTTTTTTTTTTATTCTGCAAGGTTTTATGGCGTTGTCTGTGTAAACAAATAATTAGATAGTCATTTTTCACAAAATTTAAAATAAGTAATGCTAATTCAGGTATACTTTTTTAATGATCAGAAAATTATTTCACTAATTATATTTGATAATCGCTGATCACTTATTGAACTCTATTTCGCGAGACAAGATATTTAGAAAATAATTCATGCTCAACATTTAATCCATCAAATAATAAATTAAATTATAGCTAAATGAATTTTGTTATCATAACTATTTGATTTATTGTAAAAACCTCACATTATGCACATTCATACGCGCTATTTTACATTTGTTATAGCTATTTTTTCAAATTAATGGACGACATTTTATTTATTATTAAAAAGTGCAACAAGTCACATATTTCAAAAGTAAATGTGCTAAATGAATGATTTAGAAATAATGAGAAAGAAATGTATTTTTTAAAATTCTTAAATTTGAGCTAAATTTTTGATCTTGTAATTTTTATTCAGAATTTCTTATGTATTTTTCTCGTTCTCGGTTTAAGTACAATGATATAATGCGTAGTTGACCTTTAAGAAAAATTCAATTGTACTTTGCGAGTTTCTACAAATTTAAAGAGAAAAAAAATAGAGAAAAAAAAGCAGTCAAAAGTTGACGAAGCAAGAAAAAGAACTTAAAATGAATATAACATATGGTCAGTTTAGACGATAATCTTACACTATTAAATTTTACAAATCATTGGGCAAATAGCAGCATTTTACAAGCCATATTTAAACTTAAATAATTCATCGAACTAAATTGAATTGAAATTTATTGAAACAACAACAACAAAACAAACTGCAAAAGTTTTAACATTTGGATCAAGAGAAAAATTAAAAAAAAAATTAGATAAATTGGAATTCGAGAGCAGCTGGCGAGTACATAGAGCAGTGAGCTTTTAAAAATAAAATCTTTTTAAATGGCCACATAGTAAAATCTTAAGATAAATAATTCAATAGAAAAAGTTCATTTTAAAAACTAGCTACTTTTAAGAGAAATTCTATTTTACACAGTAAAATGTGTGAAAAAAAATATTTTTTTCTGGATTATTACTAGTAAGAATTAAAAGCATAAAAATTTTTATTGTGAAAAATCTAGTAGAAAAATATTTTTTTTGTTTAAAATTTTAAAATTAAAAGGATATATGAAAATAAAATGGATATGTAAAATGAAAAATCTATTTAAATTTATATGATGATTCATATTAGAAAATTTTTCTGCAAAATTTTTAATCAAATAGAATTTTGAAGAATTAATTCGATAAAATTGAATTTTTCACTTTTATGGCAATAAGTATAATAGATTAAATAGTAAGATAATCTAACTTTTAAATAAAAATTTTTGTCATGCGCACAATTTACACGATTAAAATTGTTAACAATGCAAAGTTTAGAAGTAATTAGGTAAGCTAAACTAAAATTAATAAATTAAAAAGTTCTAAGAAATAGGTAAAAAATTTTTCCTTTTGTTATATTTGATAAATCTTAACATTTTAAGCAAATTTTTAGTAATAAATTATTTCTTTTTAGCAAATCAAAATGAACGTAATTAGGACAATCGTTAAATAGTCAAAATTTGTTCATCGACCTGAGAGTTAATTTAAACATCTATTATTATTTCGCAAAAAATTTTGTTAACATAAATTCAATACTAAACATTTAGTTGAACTTTTTCAAACTAATTCAGTTCAATTATGTTCACCCAACTTTAAACAGAGAAACTTTCTTGAATTTTTTCTAAAGTGTGTCTTTTGTTAGTTTGTATAAAAACAATCTTTTAATAAATGTAGAGTGGAAATAAAGAATCAAATTTATATTAACAAACTACCAAGCTTTTTTTGTTGACATAAATTTTTTTTGAAAATTTAAAGATACGTCCAAAAAAAATCCGAAGCATAACTGAAAAATTAAACCATTCTAGAATTTGTGTGAAGAATGTGTTTTGAATTTTCATGTCATAAATGAGTCATATTTTTCACCAAAAAATTAAAATTTAGAAATTAAATTTTTTTATGCTTTTCAGGAGTCATCAAACTATGACTTAATAGATTCATTGCAATCACTCAAAAGCAAAGCTTTTTCGAAATTACATCAGTCTTAAATAAAATATTTCATATTAATATTTGAAGAATTATTTCGAAAGTTATTAAAATTGGTTAAAGACAACGAAATCTGAAAAAAAAAAAAAATTTACCTCTTATCATGCTTTTTGCTTTAAATTATTTCATTAACAAATGATAAACTCTTTAGGGTCTGATAATACTCTTTAAAATTGACAAATTATTTTTAGCCATACATAACTGATTGCTAATTTTTTAATTTTTTTCAATTATGTAATTATATGCAGTTTTATAATATTTAGTAATATTTACTTGTGTATTTAAGTCAATATATTGATTATATCTTATGAAAAAAATTTATATCTTAACAATTCTAATTAAACACTAATGCTCACACATCAATAATAAAATATATGAAAATAAAATTTTAATTTTCAAATTAAATTAGTTTATATCTCATACAATTATAATCTGAATAATTTAATTTACTTATTGAAAATAAATTTTTTTCCAATCGTACAAATTCGATTTTCTTTTCTAAAATGTTTTGCATAGGGTCTGAAATGTGAAAATCAATGAACGAGGCGAACAGAGTGCGGTGTGAAAAAAATTTTCAGAAAAAATAAATTTATGCGAAAATTTTTAAAATTCATGCAATTTTTTCGGAAATGAAGCGTAAATTTTAATTAAAATTGGTAATAAAAAATTTAATTTTATGTTAAATGAAAATGTATTTGTCATAATGCGAATTTTTTTTTGTTTTACAATTGAAAATTACCTTTCATCAGTGTAAATTTTAATGAGATATAACCTTTTTTTGTAAAACACATTCAATGTTTTTTTTTATTATAAAAAAATAGACATTTAATTATAGTCAAAAAATTTTTTAATAATTAATTTTTAAGGTCGAAATGATCATTTTTCTTTTCGCAAATAATATCTTTTATCAAATGATCATCAAATCAAAATTCTACAGACAAGAATGCTTTGTTGTATAAGAGAATAATTTTTAAAATGCGTACAATAGCCTTTACAATTAGTAGTCTGCCTTTGTAAACATGAATTCATTTTATTTGAAATACATCTTAGAAGTTTCTCTATTTATTCTTAGAAATATAAAATTTATTATAAAACATGTAATGCTATAAAAAATTATTTTAAAACATATCGTGCTTTTACTTAAATGGTCAAAAGGAAACAACTTAAAATTATTTACCTTCGTTTTTTGAATTTTTTCGACAAAAAATAATTTAGATTTAATATTGTTATAAATTAAAAATAAAAATGTAAGAAAAAGGTTGTAAAGATAGAAAAATTTTTTTAGTGAGATAAATTATTTGAGGCAAAATACATCTTTAAAATAAATTATAAGAAGACAAAAAAAAATTAATTTGACATAAATTATTCAGATCTTATTAGGGACTATCTAATTCAAATCACTTTCTCACACATGCAAGAGCATATCAGAATGGCGAAGCTTGAAAACCCTAAAAATTTTAAATTTTTTAATTCAAAAAAATTTTCACCCAGTTCTTTAGATAACCAGATCTATAAATTCTATCTCAAAACTTATAAAGAAATTAAAATATATTTTCAAGTTTATAATATAAATCAAAAGCAAACTACTGCTTAACAAAAAAAATTTTTCTGGATTTTAAAAAATGCGAAAATTAATTTTATTCACAACTCACATATATTTAATTCTTTGTGGAACCTTTTAAGGTTGATACTAAAATGAGCTTAGAATAAATGTATGTAAAATTATAAACATATTTCCAGATTTTAATATTTATTGTATGATGTAAAATGTGTATATTTATTAAAGTTAGTTCATAGAAAATTATTTAATAGTGAGTCATTTTTGTTGAAAGATGGAAATTGATGACCATTTCCTGTAATTTTTTCTCAAATGTACTACCGTCTAATGTGCTTGCATTTTTTTTTTTTAAATAATTGATAAACTGAAAAAATAATTCAGCTTAATCATGTATTAAAAAATCAGTTGCGTAAAATGTACTTAGAACTTTGGTTTATCATTATTAGCAAGTGTTTTAAATTTCTTATAAACAAAGTTCTTTTTATAAAAAATACAAAAATAATCAAAAAAATTACTTGATGTTATTTTGCAAAATCTAGCGATTGATTAAAAAAAAATTTTTAAAGAAAAAGATTATAACTGAAATATATTTTAATTATTTTCCAAAACTTATCCGAAATTTTCACAGCATGCTTAAGAACGATAAGTAAAACATCAAGCTATTTTTAATATTAAATTTTTATTATATCACTTTTATTCAAAGCATAAATTAATGTTAAGATACAATATGACTATATATTTGAAAAAGGAAACGATTTTTAGCAATAAATTCTTATTCAGCACACATGATAATGACTAATACGATTATTCAAAATAATTCATATTTCCAATAACAGCATATAACTATTCATGTCAAATCAATTATTTTCTATACACCATAAAAAATAGACATGCATGTTGTATTATATAATAGAATGATCAAGATTTTTCGATAAACTTGTAAAAATATTGATAAATGATACAAAATTCATTCTCTTGATACATTATTTCACAAAAATTTATCAGAGTTAGTGAGATTGTTCTGAAGTTTTATTTTTTTTTGTCTTCTAATTATTTGTGCCTATAAATTTAGTGAAAATATCATTTATATTTTTGCATTTAATATGAATTACTAAAACTCACTTGTAGTCTCAAAAATGATACTTAAAGAAAATTAAAATTATCGAATAATTAAAACTAGTAATCTTAAAAATATATATAAATAATAGAAAAATTTATTGAACAATCAACTATCAATATTAGTATTTTCAAACAAATTTCATATCGAACAAAATTTATTTTTACGCTTTGAATCTCCATTAGAACACTTTTCAATTACGATATATATTTTTTTGATTTTTTTAAACTAAGTTTGAATATAATTGTCACAATTATTTTCAACCAAAAACTGTGAATGATTAAAAGCATACATATTGCGGATAATTTTTGATTATTCAATTAGTTTTAAAATTTTAGTTAATCATAAATTTAATAAATTAGTACAATGTTATATTGAAGATGCTTTAATGATAAAAATAAAATTGATAAGTAATTTATAGATTGTTGAGATCAATTACGAATCATCATGATTCATCAACTTTGGATAAAACAAAGAAATAGCATTGCAAAAAATATACACTATTTAGTTTTAAAAGGTAGCAACATATCAAAATATGAATAATCACTTTGAGATATTCTTGTGTATTGATTTTGAATCAATATATCAAACATTACTTGTTATAAAATAATTTTTAAATGTTTATCACACAAAAAGATTGAAATTTTGAAATACGATGCATCATTATTTAACAGTTGAAATGCTATAAATAAAATCATTTTTTCACATTTCATTAGGATAAAAAAACATAAATATATATCAAAATTAATACATCAAATTTGAAATTTTAAAAAAATTCATCAAAAAACTAATCAAATTATATTCATTATACTAAATAGTAAACATGGTTTCAATTAGATAATTGCACGAAAAACTCATTATCAAAAAAACTGAATTATTTAAAATAAAATCGCAAAAATCAATTTTTGCAAAAAAAATTTAAGCTTAAGGCTTGAAAAAAATTCATTGAGCGATATTTAATTTATGTATTAAAATCATTGTCAAAAAAAATATTTTTTTTCTTTGGGCATTGAAAATTTGAGAAACTGAGCAGGTAAACGCACTTAGAATACATAATAGATATTATAGTAGTAGTAATTAATTTCAAGATGAAAAAGGATGATTGAAAATGAATGAAAAAATGTTTTTCAAAAAATATTCCTTTTGCGTATGATTCAGACGAATATAAATCGTAAGATGGTTATAATTTTGCAAGAGAAAACAAATATTTGTTCTCAATTGAATATAAAGATGATAAAAGATATTTTGAAATTTTTCGAATAAAATAAGATTTGTAATACATCACAAATGTACGTTATTTATTATTTATTATCATAAATAATTCGAAAAAGCATCTGCAAGTATTTAAATTGCATTGTATTTTTAGTTTGCAGAAAATAAAAATTAAAAATATCAATTTCCTATTAAAACGCTATCAATGAAAACTGACAATCAACAGGTGATGAGACAATTGTACGGATTTTTTCGCTAAACTAACAATTAAGTACGTGAACTTTAGGTGATGAGCCTTTAAAAAGCCAAAGTCAGGTAAAAATGAAGGCAATCTTTTTAATCATGATTCTAAAAGTAGACATATGAAAAATATGTCTGTTATTGATGCACTCTAAATAAAAAATAGCGACGATTATTCATGGCTGAATAATCATTTCTTATTAATTTTTAAATCTAAAATAAAGAAAATTTATAAATAAACTATTACATTGTCAACTAAAAAAAACTTGAAATGCCCTTTCAAACTTTAAAAAAAAATCATTAGATGAGTCATTATTTTATTTTTATACTTAGTGATCACAGCAAAAGAAATAAGTTTGTCATAATTATATGCCTAAATTGAAAATGAAAAACATGATATTATATATGAAAATCGTGTAAATCTATTGAAATTATGATGCAGAAATAAAAAAAAATGTCGGCCAATAAAAAATATTAGTGCTTGCGAATTGTTTATACCTAATTATAATTAATTCTTTTTTTAAGTTTTATAAAAAAATTGCTGTTTAAATCAAATGAAATGATTATCAAAAATCTTTTTTTTTTGAATATAGTTTGATCAAGAAATTTATAAAAATTAGTTCTTAAGAATCTCAAAATATTTTTAAAAAAAAGTGTAAAAATCTTAATTATAAAATATAAATTTTGAATTTAAAAAAATGTCAAATAAATTTATAAGAACGATTTATTAAAAACAAAAAATTGTTGTGAGGTATGAAAAAAGCGAAATTGAAAATTAATAAATGACTATATAATTGTATGAGAATTCTAAAATTTACCTACTTGAATACTTTTTTTTTTATAATCGGAATTTAAATTTGACTATATACAAAAGAGTATGCTAAAAATTTTTAGATAAATTTCAAAGTATTCAAGACTGTTGAAGGCTAATAAAATTTGATAAAAATTTAAGAAATTAATCAAAACCGTTCAAACAATACAAAATGGAATCAAAAAAAGAAAAATTTCTGAATTCTTTATTTTTCAAATTTAATTGAATTCTTAGACTGCGTTGAGCAAATTTTCTATTACAAATTCCTTTAAGTTTATTAAAATAAATAAAATCGAAAATCAAATTTTTTACCTTAAAAATCCACTTACTAACCATTTATAATCAGCAATGGTGTTGTGATTTGTATTATAAATTGTGCAAATTTTTATTATGAACAAATAAAAACAATCTAAAATAAGTATATATCGATGACTCATGACACATACAAAAAGAATCATTAGCCTTATTTGAAATTGTAATTTGGCTTAGGTTTAGGTATCTCCTCATTTTACAGTTGATGTTTTACTAATATTTATATTTCAAACTTGAGCCATACAAGGCTTGATGATAAGTTCATCAGAGTATACATTAAAATGTACACTTTTTTGGACAATAGAAAAAAAATACATGAACAAAAAATGCATGTGCAATTAATAAATTTTGGCCAATGAGTCTTTAATAACAAGTTTTAAATAGTATTTGAAATTAGCTACCAAATAAGCAATACTTTTTTTTTATCATATTTTAGTATGAAAATTTTCGGAAAAAAAGTTTCCTTGAAGCTGAAAAATTTTGATCATACGTGTAAACTGTTTAAAAAATTTCAGTGAAAAATTACTATTTTAAAATTTTTCAAATCTAGAAATCAAATCAGATCAATTAAAACAACGAGAACATTTCCCACACACTCAGACTAATGATTTGATCTATTGATAGTTTACTTATTTCAAAAATGACCACCTATTAGTTGAAATTTTGAATGTTATATTAGATTACATAGAGTTGTGGCTGTTCTCTCATAAAGGTGGTCAATAATGTGAGCATATATACGAGTCATTGATATACTTTTGATATATCGTTTAGAATTACTAACAAGAATATATTTTGTGAAGTACGTGGTCTTGAAAAATGTTGGGTAATCAGAGCTATATTTAGCTAAAATTAATACTGATAAAAATTGAAGACTTTATTCAAATAATAACTAAGTATATTTATACGCCTCAATCAATATAATGGTAATTTTTCTCATTGTCTCCTATTGAGCATCTAAGCTGCAAATTAATAATGATTCACATACAGACCAACAAAGTAATGAATATTTGTAAACAAAAAATTAAAGTGACCGCACACCAAGATACATAATATGAAATTTATTATTTATGATAGTCTTTTATTCAAAAAAATTGATGGCTAACTTAATATTATGAATCTGTAATTCTAAGGATGAAATTTTAGTTTTTTAATCAAAAAGATATTTCAACTAAATTTGAATCAATCTTAAATTTTTTAAATAAATGAACATCAATTATATAAAAAATTTTATCTTTTGGTTATTTTAAAAGATATCAATGAGCTGTTTTGATAA